>OMKQ01014655.1:1946-12355 GCA_900302335.1 Phycis phycis
GATTGGAGAAATCTTTGATTTGGCTATTTAATTCATTTTCATGAGCATTGGGTTTAATATAGAACAAATCAATAGATTGGCCCTCCATGCCATACTGTATAGTGCTCTGTCCGATGTTATCTTTGGGTTGAAACATGGCTCTCCCTGCAGTATTTTAGGCTAATACTTTGTATTCTCTTGTTCTATTGATCCGTGGTGTACTTTCTCTGAGGCTTCATTTAATGTGAATCACAGCGGTTGATAGCATTTAAACACCTCATGCTTCCCTGGCCCTGTGCTCCCAGTGCTAGCGCAAGCTCGCTAGCTAGCTTTTCAGGCACTTCAATTCTTAACTAGTGTGCATACTGCACGCCGCTGTGCACCTAATGAGCATCCCCAACACCATCGCTCAAAGCCACACTAATATATTCCAACTCATCTCGACGCCCGTAATACTTTGGTTGTTCTTCCACCCCGGGCACAGTTTCCGACATGCAAACGGTTGATCCCACTATCTGTTTTGTGTTACTCGGAGAATTGAGAAAGGAGGAAAGACATGTTCATCAGGAGTCCATCTGAATGTATCCTCGATCCATAAACGTGTCTTTTTGGTTTATTGTGCCGTTTAATCTCATGACATTGAATATAAATGCACACATGAGCCTTCAATTGCTGCGACTTGTACCAGTGATTTGTTGAGGATGTTAAGGTCTGGAGAGATCCTCAAAATGCCACACCTGTCTAAATATAGAACGCTGTGAGTCAAGGGCTCAAACAGCAAATCCAATGCCAACTCCAATCCATTCACTCCTATTCCCCGACAGACGCACACATAGACACACACACACACACACACACACTCACCTGTTCACTGTTTGTTTTGTTCCAGGATGTGATGTCATCCCTGCAGGACCGCCTCTCGCTACGCTACATCGAGCACTTTGCGCTAGCCTTGGAGGCAGGGGGGTTGGAGCAGAACCAGCGGCTGCATCTGCTTCAGGAGAATCAGCCTCTGTCACACGTACGCCCATCAGAGACGCAAGACCCATCCAACATCCATCACTCACATACATCTAATATTAAACACATTGACAAACCAAATGTCACGCATTGGCAGAAAATGACTACAATGAATAAGATGTGATGTTTTATTTTTTCCCCCAATGACTAAGATGCGAAGAAGTGTTTGGCACTACGGTTGTCCCCTGTGATGAATCCTTCGATGGCACTCATCATGTTTATAAAAGGCTGATCGAGGCAACCTTCATGGCCTCACTGTGTAACTCACTGTGGCATTGGCACAGAGTGTCAGAAGGTGCTAAAGATGAATTTGGAATACATTTCATGCCGCTTATCTTTCGGGGGTGAAGAACACACACACACACCCACACACACACACACACACACACACACACACACACACACACAGGTGCGAGCACCTCGTGGTGAGGCGAGGTGCCCGGTGCCAGTGGTGGCCGTTAATCTCAGGGCGATGGTTGATGTGTTTCTTTAGGTGGTGCACAGGACTTACTTCCAGGGGATGAAGTGTCTGTTCCGCATCTGCTTCTTCCCGAAGGACCCCGCCGACCTGCTCAGGAGGGACCCTGCCGCGTTTGAGTACCTCTATATACAGGTGAAGCACTTTTTGTTTATGGGGGGCTTGGAAAGGTGGAGCCCTTGATTTAAAGGACTATTTTAAACCCTTAATGTCTTCATGGGAATATTGAATTGATGATGATGATGATGATGATGATGATGATGACGATGATGATGACGATGATGATGATGATGATGATGATGATGGTGATGGTGACGATGATGATCAGAACTGTCTACTCAGTGGCAGAGAGTGCTGGTTTGTGATGAGTGATCTCTTATGTAGCAATTTTTTTGGTTTAGTGTGTCCTCTCTGTACAGCAATTGTCATTTCTTCCATTGTCAGATGTTTCAGACACTCTGAAGTAGAGTCTGGACGTTGAAGCTTTAAGAGCGTGTTATGCTTTTGTTTTAAGCCTTTTAACTGATCAATCTGGAAACAATCAACTTTTACTTTGACATTGAAGTAGCTATTTTCATCCAGTGACGTTTACCATCAACCTGGAAATACAATGACATGGTATATCCAGTATACACTGTAATGTTTCCACAGAGTCGCAATGACGTCATCAAGGAACGCTTTGGAATGGACTGGAAATCGGACATCACACTGCGATTGGCAGCCCTCCACATCTATATCACTGTGTCCTCAGCTCGGCCCAATCAGAAGATTTCCCTCAAGCATGTGGAGTAAGTCAACACTTCCTAAGTGGGCCCTCCAATTCCCCCTTATGAGAAGTCACAGACTGGAAGTAATGCAGCCCATTTTTGATTTCATTAACATTATCTGTCCTCTCATCAGTTGGTTTGTTCATTAAATAGAATCTCAATGATTAATAATTCATTCTGCTAGTATTAAAAACTAAAATTACTCAGGAATCATTTTCCTCAAGTTATAATGAGACAAAGACCATTGCTTTGTGAATTATATCTTTTTTTCAACTTAGTGATCAATCTGAAAAGTAATTACAAAGCCAATGTGAAAAGCACAGAGGGAGAGCCACTCTACCATGTTTTAAAATATTCTGCAGGTGGTCTTGCTAAGCCGGTGGGGACAAGGTTGTAAGTCAGACTAAGTCTTGCTACCGGTCTCCTCGGGCGAGGAGGGCGGGAAGATTCTTATTTCCGTCAATTCTACAGCCTCATCTCCTTCTTCCATTCGGCTAATGATTGTTTTTTTTTCTCTGAAGGAAAGAGTGGGGTCTGGAGCCCTTCCTTCCCCTCACGCTGTTGCCAACGGTGAAGGAAAAGAACGTCTGCAAGAGCTTATCTCAGCTGCTCAAGACCTATCAGCACCCACCGCCATCAGGAAACAAGGTGCAACTGCCCCCCCCTCCCCATCTTAAACACTCTCTAGTAACGCTTACAATTAACACTAATGCCAAATATGAGTGAGTGAGTAATCATTGGATGTTATCTTCACCAACATACAGTTTCTGTTGAGGCTAAGCATTTAGCGTCTGCTAAATGCCCTAAATGTAAATGTAAATGTAAATCATCAAATGTGTAAAGGCTGACCAAGCTGTAGACATAGCTCAACAGTGCCCTCAAGTGGATGCAAGGGACACTGCAAATGAGAGTTCCCACCTCAGGCAGGCCATTTTGTGTTCTATCTGGATAAGTAAAGGTTAAATACAAAATAAATCAAAATGATTCCCCTCCCCAGGTCCCACCTCTCCAGGGGAAGCTGCAGTACATGCGTGTTCTCAATGACCTTCCACCTTTTGGTGGATTGCTGTTTCACACTGTTGGACTGGTAATTACCGTTTGCATCTACATTAGTCCCATGTTATGAGTCACGCAGTCTTAAGATACTGAAAATGACGCGCAACAGATTTGGGTTGTGGATATCGTAATGTTAAACCACATCTGTGTTTTTTTTGTTCCCCGCTAGGATGAGAAACAATCTGCCACCACTCTGCTGGTGGGTCCCCGCCATGGAATCAGTCACGTGATTGACCTGAAGAACAACCTGACCACGGTGCTGTCCGAGTTCAGCCGTGTGTCCAAGGTCCAGCTCTATCGAGAGAACCAGGGCGTGGCCCGGGTGGAGGTGTCCATCCACGAGGCAAAGGTACCAGAACCTCTGATGAAAGATCACAAGGAAACATTTACATTTAGGGCATTTAGCAGACACTTTTATCCAAAGCGACTTACAAAGAGTACATTTGTCATCACAAAGAGTACATTTGTCATCAACAAAGAGTACATTTGTCATCAGAAGCCTGTTTTAAACATAAGCCGAATGACCTAAAACACATATACATGAGTCATATGTAACGGGTGCATGATTCTGATAATACAGCTCCTGATTTTGACATTTTGACGTGTTTTTTACAAGAAGAACAGGCAATGCTCATTGCCTGTTCCCTAAATAGTCTCCTAATTCCCCACCCTGTCACCCCCCGCAGCCTCTGGTCCTGCTCATGGAGTGGCCTGAAGCCAGCAACTTTGCCTGTCTCATATCTGGCTACTACAAGCTGTTTGTGGACCCCAAGCGGACCATTTACTTCCGTGCACCTGGTCACTCTCACCTGACCAAAGCAGGTGTGTAACAATGTCCCCTCCTATGTTGATCCCAAAATATATACAGATGTATTAACCACAAAATATATCCATGAATCGGGGGAGAATGTAGTGCGTGTAATGTGAAATGATTCTGTTTTCTCTGAATATTGGTTCTTAACGAAGATCATCATTAAAGAACATACTGCTGCAAATTGCTTTACTCCCACTGTTTTATTTCATTGTCAGTTGTTGTATATAGCATCCATTCATCTATATTATATCAACTTGGACATAAACCTGCTTCCCCATCTGCACATGGAGTGAAATCACCCACGGCTCTTACCAGATTACCATGGAACCAACCATCCCATAGTGCCCTCTGCTGTCTCTTCTCTCATGTCATCTTGATATGAGACACCGTCCTGTCTTTTTCAAAAAGATGGTAACCTTCTGGAGATTCGACCATGCATACTCATAAACAGTAATTTCCCAGCATTCTCAATCTGCTTCCATCTTTAGCCTACCTCAACCTCAATCTCATCACATTTCACCTGAATCCAACCTTGCAACCTCAAACAACACTTCAACCTTCAGCATCCATGAAATATTAACAGCGCCTCATGTGACCACCAGCTGCCAGCCTCGCTTGACCGTCAAGAGCTGCTTCACCCCCCCAGTAGTTCATAAATCCCTCAAACACTCATATGCTCTGAAACTTCTATCCCTAGATTACAGAGGCTCTCACCATGCCCATCCGCGCTCTGCAGCCTCAAGCTCATCCAGCTCAGGGCGCCGGGGAGAGGAACGGGACGGCTCTCACAGGGATCCGGGGTCCTCCAGGGCCCTGGTACCTGCGGAGCCTCAGCACCTGGGCCTGTGTCACGTCCACCTTCGGGAACAGCAGCAGATGCAGGAGCTCCAGACGCAGGCTGAAGCGGAACTTGACATCAATGAGAACTTCATTTCCCAGGATGGCCCTGAGAGGCCCCGCACTAAGTCTGACCCCACCATGCAGAGCACGGAGGAAATCGCAGGTGCTGTGGAGAAGGCTGTGCTTGACAATTCAGGTTTTAGAATCCGAGCTCAAACAATGAGTCAATCTCAGAAAGCCACGCGGTACTTCTGTGACTCGTGCAAAGCCAGGCTTCGAGCCGAGGGCCTATCACCTGTGTTAAATGGCTGCGGCAGCTCTGGGAAGCACTGCTCCTCTGCCTGCGCGTCCAGAGATGGGGGCGGGGCTGTGGACCTCATGGCTATACCTCCCCCGGGAAATGAAGAGGAGGATGAGGAGGAAGCGGACCTTGGTGGGGGGAAGCTACAACCACCAGCGTCTGCTATTGCCGCCCCACCTCCAGGGTTCAGGGACAACAGTTCAGATGAGGACGATGCCAAAAGAGGCAAGAAGAAACGTGCCACTCCCAGCCCAGCAGCCGCCTCTGGGAAGGTGACCAAGGCCAAGGAAGATGTGCCGGTTACACTGATTGACAACGTGGCCACTAGGACAGTGCGGGATCATGCCCAGGAGCTTGATGACGCCCTGGTTTCCACTTTGCAAGCCCTAGAAGCTTTGGCAGCGTCTGAAGACTACCCCCATCACCCCCAGCAGCCAACGCAGACTGCAGGTCAAAAGGCTGATTCATACCGAGAGCCTCGTTTTACTCACAGAATAACCAGTAGTGCTGACACGGTTACATGATAATTACATACTTGCATTGCACATTAACCAATATTTTACTTTTATATGTAATACATTGTTCCCTGTGATACACTTATATATGTATTTGTAATTTTTTTTAAGTCAACAGTGTAGGCTGCTGCAAGTAATGACCATAACATGAAATGACCACCTAAGATGAATGTTTAGTTTGAGTAGGCTTTAACCTTAACAAGAATGATTTGTATATCCCAAAGAGCACCCTCACATGCAGTAAATGCAACAGAAAGTGTATAAGATACATATAATAGATTACTAGCATAATAACTAGATACAGTATATATGAAGAGGTCCATTAGTGAATTACAGTTGCTTTGTTATCCATGCCTATTACCCTGACAGTGCTGTGCTTTCTTCTTCAACAGGGCTGATTGTGTTAGCTGCCATTACACCTGAATCTTCTTTGGACTCGGGCCATGAGACCAACTCCTCAGAGTTGACGGATGTTTCTGAGATGATGTCTGCCATGAAGCAGCATCAGAACCAAGCCTACCTACTGGCTCATCACATTAACAAGGAGCGTATCTTTTGCCGCCGGGACTTCCCTCTGGCTATTCCTGGCTGTACCGCTCAGACCATAGGTACTGGGGCTTTCTCTGTTGGTCAAATCCGCGGTGGCTGCCCTCCTAAGCAAGTGATTCTCAGCAAGACTGTACCTTTAAAAGTCAGCCCAAGTCAAGAGACATCAGAGCTAAGTGTCGTCGGGGAAGCAGTTAGCTCTCCGAAACCTATTCAAAATGAGTCGAAGACTAAAGAGTTGATCTCTACACCAGAATCCACCAAAGGAAATACTGTTGACTCAACATCTAAGTCAACTAAAGAACTGAGAGTGTCAGATCCATCATCTAAAGTACAAGGGAGTAAGGATCAGAAGTTATCCAATTTGGCAGTGGAAAAACAGAGTCAAAAGATCTCTGAAAGCGTCAAGGGTAAAATAACTGCACCTACGAGTAATGACCCCACCGCCAACGCCTTACCTATCCTTTTGACTGTGGACATAACTGCCTCAAACCAGACCTCCCTAAAAAACATGTGCCAGGATGCCAAGACTGCCTCTAGTGAGACCATTAAGCCTTCAAGCTCTAAAGAACTTCTGCCAATCGATGATCTTTTCTGCACATGTCCAGTACGGGTGGAGCCGGGGCCTCAGCTCAGAGTCAAAGATCCACACATTCAGAAGATGGTAGTATTTCAATCCTCATCCCCTACAGACGATGAACGTCTACAGGCCAAAGGTCTGCAGCTGACAAATAGCAAAGATGTGTCAGTACGAATTGGAGCAGACCCCATTTTGGCTAAACGTAGCCCTAAAGTCCAAACAAAGTACTCCCCTCACGAGCCAGTGAAATCAGAGACCTGTGAGAAAAAAGAAGCAGCAGAGGATAACACAGAGGTGTCCCAGAGCAAAGCACATCCTGAGCAACAGAAATGTCCCCCCCAAAAGTCATTACCTATTTTGGATGACCCAACACAATCCAGCTCCTCCGTAGACAAGGTCTCCACCCTACCGGCCAATGACTCAAAGAAGCAGAGCAGTGGTAAGGGGAAGTCCCATCGTAGTGCCCCATTCCTTAGCTTCAGAAGCCTGCTGTCTGCGACATTCCCGGCCAGAATGCGGCGAGAGACAGATGAGAGGAGGGCTCAGCTGCAGAAGGTCCGGCAGTATGAGCTGGAATTCCTAGAAGAGCTTCTGAAGCCCAAGTCCTCCCAAGGAGAGTATCTGCCCCAGGGCTCCTCACCTGTACCTTCAGGTACACCCTGTGCGTGTCAACTTCGCACTAGTCCAGTTTTGAAGGCCCCTGGAATCTCTCGGGAACAACGGCGCAGTTGTGATTGCAAGCGAATGTGTAGAGGCATGCGTCTTCCTGACACACCGGTCGGCTCCACTACGGAAATATCCCAAAGAGGCAGAGAAAGGAACATCTCCAAAACCCCGCCTGCAGTCTCCAAAGTTCCTCACACTCAAGGCGGTACACGGAGACCGCAGACCCTCGAGTTGAAGACAACCAGAATCCGCTCTACCAGTCTTGAGTCACGAGAGCCCAGAGGGGAGCAAGGGTCCTGCTTGCCCACCTGTACCTCTCAGGCAGATTGCATGGGAGCACCACAGTATAAGAAGCTTCAGAGGCGCTACAGCATTGGAGAGGTGGATAACAGCTCCAGCACACCCGTATATGCTGAGGTCAAGCCAAAAGCAAAGAGTCTTGAGAAGGAAATGGAAAGAGTGCGGGCCACAGGACTGAGACTTCCAACTCCTGTGGAGCCGGTCCACACCCAGTCCCACCAAGCAGAGGGGAAGGGGAAAAAGGGTGTGTTCTTCATTCAGGGTGAGGAGCTTTTACGGGAAAGTAGAGACGGGCCTGGGGAAGTGCTTCTCACCATACCCAGTGAAGACAGCGATGACAGAGAAAAGTGTTGTTCATTCTGTTTTTGCTACAGAAAATGTGAGGTGGCGGATGAGAGCAGTGAGAAGGATGAGCTCTCATACTCTATACCCCTTCAGATTCTTCCTGGAATGCAGATTGATTCACGCACCCTCCCCGTAGTCAGCAAAACTCTCCAGGTCCTCAATGCAGAAGACTGTAGTGGGGAAGAAGAGGAACTGGAAGAAGAGGAACCTCAAACACAGGAAATTGACCTACGGGCTTGTGGAACATTGGAGGGGAGCCTTGCCCGAGTGGAGGCTCTGCAGGGGAAGACGTTTACCCTGCCTGATGGCTTTCTGAACGCCCAACTGGATGCTAATGAGTTGTTAGCTATCCTGCGGCAGTGCGCTAACACTCCCCAAGCTGAGGGGGAGGCCCGCCTTCAGCCCTCACGGGTCACTGAGTACAAGCAGGAGCTTGCGGTGCGCTTTAAAGAGTTCCGGGCATCCTGCCGACGGGTGGCAAGTGTTGAGAAGAGCCCTACGCGCATGCTTGCTGTGGTGACGGCCAGCTTCCAGGTGTTGTGTGACCTGACTCAGACCTTTATCAAGCTGGTTCGAGGTGTGCGCTCAGAGAATCAAAGGCTACAGCTGCTCAGAAAGGTTGAAGAGGTGGCTATCAACTATACTCTGCTTCTACGTGCCGCAGAGGAGTCAATGGGACATTCAAGCAGTCTCCCAACGAAGACCATGAGCCCTCAAATTTGCAGCACTAGTAACATGAGCTCTCTCACTCGCCCGATCAAGACATTACCCACTCAGTAAAGATACGCTTAGAGATAGTGGGGCCTCACATGTATAGGTGGGTGGTAACCCAGATCATCATCATCACTTACTTATTGTTTACATTTTTTTAAGATGTGCTATGATCCATATCAAATGACATTTACAATGCAGCTGTTTCCTTTCATGTTTACAGGCACTGTGGAAGCCTAGTGGATTTTTTTTTTACTGAAAAGATATGAGATTAATGCACAAAGGACCGGTAGACACAGGGCTACTCACCTCACATTCAAATACTTCAAAAAGTGAATATGATATACTATTTTCTATGTGATGTATATTTAACTTGTACCTTCTTAGCAAATAATATAACATTTTATGTTTAAAAGCTGTGTGAAAATATTATTTTAAATTAATTAATTTAAAAAAGAAAATATATATATAGATATATATATATATATAAAAGAGAGATCCTAATAAATAGTCAGACATTATTATGTGCTCTGGGCTATAATACTGCAGAGAGCTTATCAAGTAGCGACTTCTGTGAATTAGCTAGTCCAAAGCATTGGTTTAATGGATGGTGATGTGTTTGTTTGTTGAATTTCCTGACTGTTGTAACACAAAATGGGGATCTATCTTGGCTGTACTGTCTGATGTACCATTATGAAAACGATCCCAATATTATTCAGCAGGCAAAAGACAAGTAGACTGATGATACATTTGACCCATGATACAAAAATCCTCCCACTAGTAGATCAAAGTGCAGGGTACAAACCTACCTGTTCTGTGCCAACGATGTAGCTATAGGCCTACCCGAGTTGCTAGCCAGCTGCTGCTGCGTTTCTATAGTAGGCCTACTGAGTGAAGATTAGCTGCATTTACAGTGTAGTTTATTTGCATCTGCTATCAGCGCAAAATACCAACTGCAACCACCACTTGCAGTGACTTTGTCTGAGTTACCAGTTAAAAAAATTGCCACTGGCTAATGTGCCCCCTTAGCTCTAGAATCTAGCGTCTCAATTAGAGCTCTGCACCATTAGATCTTGAGTCAACAATCTCCATCAGCGATCGGCATCATCTCTGAAATTGAATCTCTTTGTTCAGTTCAGTGCTTTACTTTTGCTGCTGTTGAAGACTTCCCATAATTCATTTCCATAGTCGGGAATGACAGGTTTTATCAGTTTATTTGTTTAGTTCAGGTTTTCAGATATATAGGCCTATATGCTCTCTATGTGCTGTTATAGATTGTGCAATGCAGCAAATATTTATGAATCACACAAAGTAGTTTTCTATGTATTTTAATAAAACTAACACCTCTGTTTCATGTTTGAGATCCTCTTTTTGTCTTATTGTGTTATCATACTTCCGCACAGAAAGGCTGTTGCTGGACAAAAACCAGGATGCACTATTAAAAGAATGTGTTCCACTTAGTGAAGACAAATAAACTGTTAATTATTGTAA
>OMKQ01014757.1:2142-16668 GCA_900302335.1 Phycis phycis
TGTACCAGGCGCGCTGCTCCATCGCTCACCCAGAATGCATCTGCGACACCGCGAGTGACACAGCAATTGCATGGATGACTGGAAGAATGCTGGCTGGATGGATGGATGAATAGATTGCAAGGGCAGAGGGATGGATGGATGGTTGGTTGATGAATGGATAAGATGTTTGGACAGATGAAACACAGATCAGACCGAAATACAGATGGATGGCTGAGTGGATGAATGGATGAATGGGTGAATGGGTGGGTGGGTGGACGGGGGCACTGCATGCAACCTTGGTTCCGCAGCCTACTGAACAGAGGATGATGTCATCGATGGTCATTGGGTTTCTGGTCACATGACGCACCATGAACTCACATGGTCCCGTGGGAAAAGGTAACTAATAAAAGCTAAATAATGGTTTTGGTTGTGTTTTGGTAAACTCTTACAATATAAAGCCACCACAGTATCACATGTATTTTATGCTGCTATATTTTGCTAGGGCTGGTGATGTTTATTCATTATAAAAACACAAATAGGCTGCTTTCTTGCCTGCCTTGCTAAATGTCCAGGTTGGTGGACGGACAATAATGAATTTTCTCCAAAAAGCAAAAAACTGATAATTACAGCACACAACAAATGAAAGTTAATCATAATCATAATGGTAATACACCATCCAATAACATGGGCTTCAATGTGGAGGTTTTCATTGTGTCTGTCCATGTGCATTTGGTGCAAAGGACAATTACACAATCATAAAGGGCAAACAAATATTGATCTACACAAGAGAAGGGCTCATGAAAAGGGACACAACAGGAGACGGCCCAGTCTAGCCTGGGGCCCAACATATTAACACACGCTAACCGAGGCATCCCGTGAGTCGCGCCAACGCCACACACTGTCTGAGGGCCGCCTCGCCAGCCTGGTTTGCCAACGGCCTTCTCCGGCGAGACGACTCAAGCTGTTAGCACGACAGGAAGCACTTTGTCTCCGTCAGCAGGTTGCTCAAATTAATTCTGGGAGTTCCAGTCGCCGCATACCAATCCTCCATTCCCAGACCCCCGCCCCTTCCCGCCGCCCACCCCACTTGGTGACCCTGCGCTTTGGCAAACAAAGCACCAGGAATGTCAGCTATGCATGGCCGCGGCTTTGCGACACCTGTCGAAAGACAACCACACAGGGCCCGGGCACCTCCGCATCCCAGGCCCCTCCCCGGGAAGGGAGGGACGCTAGCCGGCGATCTGGGAATGGTCCGGTGGTCTGGTGACGTACCTCCCGGCAGCAACCCACCACCAATTACGGTTGAAGTTAAATGGCTAACTTCAGGATTTTTCAACCTGGACTCTATGTCCCGTCCTTTTGGGTCTGAGCGGCTAATTGGTCCAGTATTGAGTGGGAACGCTTCAACCATTGCAGCCGCGGCCTGTTTGTTATTGTGTTTAACCACGAATCACCTAAGGTGAAGTCTTGCTCTGAAATCTCTGAGCAGTTCAAAAATTGTTGTCTGCATTAGTCACTTTGAGCCAAAATGATGAGAAAAAAGGACCCAGGCTGAAAGATCCTGAAGTTAACCTTTAAGCCATTGCCCATTCATGGGGGTGGTTACTGTCTTTGCTGCCAAAGCCAAAGTAATGGGCCACATTCATTTCACCTACATTCTCAACTCCCAAATGGGAGAGAGGCTGTCTGTTTTGAATGCAGGAGATAGGCCACCATTTTCCTCCAGTGTACATGTAGAAAGGAGGAACTAGGTTAAACCAGGGAGATGGCAGAGATTGTCAAACTAACTGCCAAGCACACTGGTGTTGAGGCTTTGCTGGCACCAGGTTACCGTGTAGCATTGTGCCTCGCCACCGAGACACGGCGCTTAAGAAGGTCATCTCATCACGGCTCACACATTCACGAAACCAGAGCACAAAAAAACAGACCCTTGGAGTAACGAAACTGCGCACATCAATCAAAAGCTGCATGCACAGGGACAGCATTATCGATCAGCCATAGATTATAGTGAGACAATCTGACAAAAAGTATTGTGAAAAAGTATTTAGGTCAAAACGTGTCTTTTGCACTATGCATCATATGCATACATGCTCAGTGACAGTCACTTCCCCTAAACGGTACAGTCCATTGGGTGGCATTCACGGGTAGACGTCCTGGTGCGGTGACCCACAGCCGAACGCCCATCCGATGTGCAGAGCACCAACAGGTACATGTTATTACTCTACATGTGACATGTGACTGGAGACAGCAAACATTAGACAGAAGACGCACGCGCGCGCGCACAACACACACACACACACACACACGCGCGCGCACACACATTGTAATTATACTTCAAAGTTCAATGGACGTTTGTCTAAACTGTGAAGGAGAATGTAGCACTGTGCGTGTGTGACTGGGATTACGAGTATGCTTTATGAACGTGCAATAGGTGAGTATTTGACTTCTTTACAACACTTTCTTGCGACAGCACTTTCTTGTGTTTGATTCGCCGACCGTGCGGACACCGGAGGTAATTTTTTTTTGTGTTTAACCGAGGCGTTAAAATCACTATTACTCATGTTTCCCCTGAGAAATAACAACGATGAAAGAGGAAAATAAAAGCCACCTTTGCAGCGGAACATGAAAGTGAATCTAACTTTAGTGAACACAGTGGATATACTCACTATCGCTTCGGGCGTTGGTGCGGAATAGCCTCTTGTCGGTCAGAAATTGACTTAAACGATATCCTTTTTCAGTGGCGAATCCGTCCTAATCTATTTAGTCCTTAACTTGGAGGCCGTGATTGTTTCTTGACTGTTGCTCAGTGGGTAACAACGCTTTCTGTCTGTCTGGTGAACAGAACCTTTCAAAACCAAACGCCTGTCCGTACCATAATACGGGAGATACAGTCATCCACACAAACGCTGTTCGGAGATCAGCTGTTCACCACAGCACAATGGAAGCGGTCGCATGCAACAAAGTAGCAGGCGGCTCCGGGATCAGTGCCGGGAGGCGTCCCGACGTAAGCTTCCAGGCGTTTCTGTCATTGGTCAATTTCCCTTTAAGGCGTTACTAAGTAATTCTATTGGCTATTTGAAATGTCAATCACAGTATGTCTTTCTCACGAGCATGAAGAAACTAGTGCCTGAATGTAGTTTATAAAACACACCGTCATATATTTTGACAGCTAATATGGTAGTGTTTTTTTCTAAGTTAAAACAATTGAATATAACCATTGTATAAAACATACTGGAAGTCATCTAGTCTCAGATTACTTTCGGCGTGTGCGTTCTGCTGCGTTGAACAGGTGAGTTGAGTTGCGTTGCTTGCAGCTGAATGGTTAAATATCTCCCCCTATCGGCTGGATGTAGAAGAACCAAATACCGAGGAAAAACACAGGGTCGAACATGATTTATTGATGAGAGGTATATTCGCTGAACCATAGAAACCATACAACAACTTTGTTGCATGTGACGTTTGCACCGATTTATATTTGCGACCATGGATGTCTGATAATGGATGGCCTCAACAGGCTACTGGTCACGGGTCAGACGAGGGCCTGTTGTTCCAGTGATCCATGAGAATTGCCCTTGATTTGTGGACAAAAGAGGTTGCGATTCAGTATTTGAACACGGGACACTTTAATGTGGGGCTGTCGAACCTCTCCCTGTGAAATATACATCAAAACACACACACGCACGCACACGCACACGCACACAGACACACATTGCATTTACATTTAGGGCATTTAGCAGACGCTTTTATCCAAAGCGACTTACAAAAAGTAAATTTGTCAGAAGAAGGTGAAACATTTTATTGCTGCTTATACAGTAAGAAAGTCACCAGAACAAGTTTCAAGCATTTCAATTGCTAGGTTAACCATTGCTAGTATACAACATCTCTGGTTAAGTGCCAAGTTACAAAGAGCGATTACAAAGTGCCAAGACGTCCAACATAAAAACATGTTTTGTTTTTAAATAGAGGTAGAGGATGGATGTTATGCAAACATACTTTTGCGGCATACTTTTTATGATATTATATGTTTTGTAGTAGACTTGCCAATAGTAGACTATTGGCTAAGAACCTATTGTAGGTATGGAAGTATAAGGTTACTGTATGATGCACCGCATCACCAGAAGAGATGGTTGTACTGGCTCTCTGGCATCCTGCTTCCTTCTCCGTTCTTCGGTCTGCTAGTCTGCCAGGCCACTTCTTTTTATGTTCTTTTCATCCCTAAACCAATTTATTTCTGCTTGTATGTATCCTCTCCTTTCTATTCTTCCTCTTTCTTATGTGATCGATGGATATTTCAACTCTAAGTTATTTTAGAACTTATTTTTAGAATATAATACATTTATAGGAAGGTTAGCTTATCATCTCTGTTATCTTGTTCCAACTCTCAATTGGTGATATTAAAATATCACCACCTGGTGTCGCAAGAGATCAAGTTATGAAGTATCCATGGCATGTTGTTGTTGTTATGTTGATTTGATAATAAGTCGAATTGTTCGTATTGTTCAATGTCTCTATCAATGTCTCTGTAATAAATTAAAATATATGATCTAAATATACCTGTGGTTTTTATAGTCGGTTGCAATTACATTTGATCACGGTCCGACTGTTGCTGTCAGAGACGACGGGGGAGAATTGCAGATGAAGGTTGCCAGAACAACAAAAACACGCAATTTCAGAAACCATACATGGTAAGATTGCTAAATGAAATCATCCAGAAATCAACGACAAATCCAACCCAAAAGTAAACAGTAGAATTATTTTAGGATTACATTTTTTGAATGACTTTCACCATGTCAATGTAATAATCCAATGCATTTTCAAAGTATAACCTACACATGGCATCGTGAGATATACTCACGTCTCGAATAAATTCAATGAGGAGTGGAAGTGCACTGATGAACCCTTTTAGAAACACGTTTTGAATTGATATCGACTCAAAACCATGACACACATCCCCTAAACTGCCTGAAATAGTGTTTAGCAAATGGGTGTTGGTTTCCTTACCTGGCAACCCGAGACGCAGCTCCAGCCTGGCGGCGAGAGGAGGCCAGTCGGTGCGGGAGGGAGAGGAGTGAGGGCGCTCTTCCCACTAAATACACACAGCTAGGCTGCGACCATTGCCAATCTTTCACATCCCACTCCAAACACACTAACACGGCATTGATGGTAATGTATGCGAGGAAACAACCGAGACTCGGCGATGGGTAAGCGTGTTTTTAACGCGACTTGTTACGGGTTTTCCGTTTCCTCGTAGATGCGCTTTGACAATCCGCCATTTTTATCGGGACCAAAATAAGTGTCTTGAAACTTGCACATTTCGCTGTTTGCGCACTTTTAACCCGTTGTGTCTTCAACGATGTACCCCCCAGTGTCAATAACCGTTTTATTTGTGTTTGCAGGTGCGAGCGAAGAGATTCCCAGCCCTACCAGGTACGTGTTAGCCCGCTAGCTCCACAGCTAGCAGCCAGCAGATTAAAATGGACACTCTGGTCCGGGCTTCCAGGGAGCATCACAGGCCCCAGACAGTGCGGAAAATACACCGAAAAGTAGCCCGCTTGGCCTCAAATTAACCCCTGTCGTCTTGGGATGTCTGCTTTTCCGCAGTCATTGGTAGAACAACGCAATGCAAATGTCGCCGTCCGTCGAATCCAATGCGTTTGCGAATGATATTGACTGGTTTTATTGAAGCTCCAAGCTAACGTCAGCCTGTTAACGTTAGCTTGCCTGTTAGCCGGTACGACTGGGCCTATACGCAGTCTGTCACAAGAGCAGAGCCAACATAAAACACAAAATCATCTCATATATTGTTGGGGAAGATATTATTTAGCGTACATTTAATAAATATTTTAAGGCAAAGGCTGCATTGTCAGTCATAATGCATCTGCCTGACCTAATTAAACTGGGCTGATTGTCTCCAAGAATATCAATATTTCACTTATCCATCACGCCGCTGCTGGGTCCCAGGTAGCCCACACTCAAATGAGATGGACAGCAGCATCGTGATTATGTGCATAGTTCACCGACAACACGTAGAACCACATTAAAACGTTGTGGTATGAGATTGGGCTGTTGAGCCCCCAACACACACTGTTGCCAGATGCTTTGAATTCAACACAGTGGGTCCTGATTACAATAGTACGGTGACATGTCGTTGGCACGGGAGAATCTAGTGGGGGCGTTCAATTTGTGTTCACAGACTCTCAAGTACCCATCCAAGAGCCATCCAGGGGGCGACCACCGCCATGAGAAGATGCGAGACACCGCTGACATCACTCCTCCTTGTAAAATGCTCAGGCGGTCAGACAGCCCCGAGAACAAACACATGGACACCACTGGCCACAGCAGAGCGAAGGCTGTGCACACGCACCGCGGCAGAGACCGCGATGGAGGTGAGAAAAGCACAAGCCGCTGAAAATTCATGCCGCTAACGAAACACAATTACACACGAAACACCGCTAATGGGCGGTTAGCGTATTACTAGAACGGCATTTTCATTAAGATGATGCTATCTTCATTCGGATGTTTTCTGTAAGTGTTTCCTTATTGCGTGGAATTCATTAGCGAGCGGGGAGAGGGATTTCTGCACACAGGTTTTGATTCATGGTTTGCTGTTAGGGCATTGATATTACGTTGTCATTAAGACAATGAAGTGAACGTCGGTGTGTTTTTGTTGTGACATTTGTTGTCGGTATCGTGTTGGGGAAACTGAGTAATGGCCCATACGCACATCCAACAGTTTTGAAAGGAACCGTGACAGCTAAAACATTCACTTGTTAGAGAACTAAAGGGGTGATGCACTAGGATGAGAACATTAAACCTGCTTTATCATCCATCCAAAATACTTTCATCCATCAGACGCCGGGTTCTTTGTAGTTGGTATAATTATGTAAAAAATGATAGCAGTCATCATGGCCTGAATATTGACAACAGCACTGGATCCCACACAAGGCAGGGTAACTGTTTGATGCTGATGAATACAATTACAAAACATCATGTTCCTCTTTTGGTGATGGCTAGACACTCTTGTAGGCTGGAGAAAAATATTGTCGATAATGATAATAACATGATGTTATACCTCGTTTTCCCTTCAATCATTAAACATGCCCGGTAAATATTATTCATCATTACTTAATAAGCTAGTGTTGCCTTAACACGAGCAAACATGCTTTTTATCCACCAGCTGTGAAACATACGCCACATGAAGGGAGACATGTAGTTCTCTTGATAAGAGCAGTATCAGAGCTGTGTATTGACCTCACCTTGACTTGGAGCAGGCATGCTGGCAACCTTTCATCACCATGGATCTGCTTTGTATCCTATACATCCAGTTTTCTTGCTAAGGGAGGTTGTCTCAAGCATACGTTTAACATTTTAGTTTGACTGCTTAGCTCGCAGTAGTTGCATTAGAACGTGGTCGTAGCTCTATCTGTAGGTTTTGGAATAGGAAGCGTACACTTTTGGCTGATCATGTATGCAATTTGAAAATCTTAAGGCCCACCCTTGATGGGAAGCTGATAGGTTTGACAGATTCGCCAGCAGAAGACCACATTCGGCATACTCGGGGCCAGTGGTCTCATGTTGACTTACAAACACAAATGATTTAATGTGTGCATTGTGTTCTCCTGACCATTGAGCGTAATGCACGTAGTTGCCCTGGCGGAAACCAAAAACTGCAATTGCGCTGCTGGTCTGTTTCTTCGGTGTGTGTGTGTGGGACTTATTGATTCCTGATTTGCTTGGCAATTGCAGGAGAACCAACAGGATTTGTGACTGTCGGATGAGTGTAAACCCTACTGGCGCTACGAAATGTTCACCTGCTCATACTTGGTACAACTAATCATAAGATCTTTCCACCTCATCATCCTTGCAGGAATGACTTGGTGGAAAGGGCCTTGATGTGGATATAACATGACTTAAATCAGCTGGTAGCGGTTAATGTGACTTTTTAAGTTGATTTTGAATGGCCCCTCTGCAACGGCCGCTAAACCGCAGTCGTGTAGAATGTGTTTTTTCCTACGACACCACGAAGGAGCCGCTTCTCTCGGCCCGCTTGTGTTTCAGCCTGAGCCGGCGAGGGGAGCGGGAGAGGGAGAGCCGTCCGTGTCTGACAAAGTTGCCGTAAGACGAAATCACGTGTCACGCATCTGCCTCCGTTAAGCAGAGCGCTCGGCGAGGCGATGCGATGGCTGTGAAGCGGTGAGCCCTGGGAACAGCGTCCGCTTTGGAGTCACTCGCGGTGCGCTCTGTCACTATGCAGTCCAGCCGCAACTTAAAACTACGCACAGAACGTGTGGCGGCGGTAGCTCAGTGGGTAGAGCGGGTGGACAGAGCGAATCGTCCACTAACCGTAGGGTCGGCGGTTCGATCCCCCTCCTCCTCCAACTGTCCACATGTCGAACCCCACAAAATGTACTGATTGTAAGTCGCTTTGGACAAAAGCGTCTGCTAAATGTCCCCTTTACCCTTTAAGATCTTGTGTGTAAGACGAACCCCCAACGTTTGGGTTTTCTGACGGGCAGCTCGGTGCTTAAATGTGAAGGTGCACCATCACATCCATTCATGCCTGTGATGGAGCAGTCCTACGCAGTCCTCTGCAAGCAATGTAGGCCTACGCTATGAGGGTCTCGGATCTCTGCGTCAGACGCAAATGTTCGTCACGGTCCGTGCTGTGACTTCCTGTTATTGAATCTTGATTTGGCTATTATTAGAGTACGGTGATATTCACGGCAGACAACATTTAGGTATAAAATAGCAGAGAATACTATCAAGAGTCATGTGGGGTGTTTGTATTGTTCCCAGCAGGGATGAGATAAGTGTCCACTGGACATGTTTGTTCAGAATAATGTCCCTCTTCAGTGCACTTGGTAGGACTTGCGCTCGTCCCGTTGTGAATACAGTGCAGGTGTTGGAATGAGCTGATGCTCTGCCTCAGACAAGTCTTGCTGTGACTACCGATTCATTGTGAAGAATGTGTGGACTGTTCTTTGTGACCCAACGGCAATCTGAACCTGTTACTCCGCCAGTACACATAAATTGGTTACATAGTCAAACGTTTGAATTATTCATATGGTTTCTGTCTGAGATTTCAATCTGCCATCTGTAAATCAATCTACATTCAAATATAGTCGGGTGCTTTCGGGGGACATATGGCTGAAGCCTATAATCAATATGAAATATGCTGTGTATCTAGTTTATGGAGGCCTGTATAAAATGGGAAATCTGTTAATCTAACCAAATCCAACATCCAGCGTTTCAACATTCGCGTGACATGGTGTTCTTAAGTTATCCTTTTGGAATATGAAACCGCTAACCGAAGCTTTGACTGCTCTTTGGACGAGCTGTAGGTGTCAGGGAGCTGGTCGATGACGACACTGGTTAACACCGGTTGATGTTCCATTTGCCATTACAACAGAGGAGCGCCGTATCTCTTTTCTTTTGTGTCTGCATCGCCGCGCCAGTGGTATTCCCCAGCGCAGTGCTTGAGACGAGTTCCTGTAGCGAAACACGTTTTTACAAGCAGTGGCGACATGCCTCCGTGCCCGGTCGTCAAGTCGCCGGGCACCTCGTCGTAGCGTTGTCACAGTGAATACATTTCGAGAGGACCGAGACCGCGTCTCACTTTCGCGAGCCGCGGTCCTGCTGTCTTGGCTGTAGAATTATAATGCCAAGGTATGATGTTGTCATGGGATACCTCATCTCATGCTCATTCATAATGAAAAGCTTTCACTGGAATTGGTACGCAGTGCCGGTAAGATCTGTAAGATGAGTGGAAACCGTTTGGATCCCTTGCCGTCGTTTTGCTTTTTGAGCATATTTTTGGTATGCATGTATACATGTATGATTGAGATGCTGGAATTTGTAGGCCCATACAGATATTAGGGATATTAGGGGAGGCAAAAATACGGTATATGTTCAGTACATTATTATTACAGCAGATATTGGTGTGTGTGTGTATATATATGTGTGTGTGTGTGTGTGTGTGTGTGTGTGTGTATACACACACCTTTTTAAAAGTGTAGCGATGTATTCTGTGCACGTATATTTGCAAACGTGCGCGGATGTGATGGCTCCTTAATAAGCCAGTTTCTGCTGACACTGCCTCTTCCCCGGGCTTCACAGTGTTCACTGTGTATGTGTGGAGCCTCTTGATCCGCGTTTGAGCAACACTTTGGGCAACAGCGAATCCTGTAAATGCAGCCTTTGGTGTTGAAGTGGTTCGTGGGCCATGTGTTTATAGTGGGCTCCTACTACTAATGCCGCTCGTCATTTTTATTGCTTGACCTTTTGTTTTCATCCCTTCGCATGAGTTCTGTTTGTTGGGTTAAGACGTCAGTGGATGAGAATCCACTCTGCTCCTGGCTGTCGGTGCTGGCAGTGATTTTATTGCATATCTGATCTGCTGAGCTTTGATGGTTAGACTGGTTTACTCCTGAATAGCCAAAACGATGCTTATTGCATTCCGGCCCTCAGGAGTGTGGCAGGGTCCAGCGCTGTTTGGTCATTTAGCACACGCTATTATTAAAAGCAGCAGGAAAAGGCAGTGAATGTATTTCCCACCAGGGAATACAAAAGAAGCGTCTCATCTTGGATGGATGTCATTAATGAGCAGCTAGGTTGCATCTTGGATGCTTACCGGTAGACCTGGGAGGGAGTCAGTCCACCCAACGTTGTCAGCTGGGAGTCGAGCATTGTACCCACTAGAGTCCGGCCGACAGATTATTTTAGCGCACTCCAAGGACACCGCAAAACGTGTGTTTGAATGTGTGAATTTTAAAGATGTGTGCATTCTGAAGATAAAGATGTCAGAATGCATGCAAACAGCAGTCAAAAGATGCTGTGAAACGCCTCGTATGACGGCATCCTCACCTGTCTTATGAATGCGGCCCAGCCAATAAAACGGTGCCAGATGAAAGGTTTCATGAATGAAAGCTGAACCTCACTGGGTGGGCTGAACCCACTCTCGACACACAACACACATCCTAGATTGCTGCACCAAAGTCCACAAACAAAAACGCCACGTTGCCTTCTTTCAATTATAAAGTAACGCAATCATAGATGTATGTAGTGTAGTTTTTATATTCTCGCGGTGTTTCCTGCATGTCATTTTGTTTACTGGCCACAAGAAGACTTCACGGTGCAAATGTGCACAACAACATAAAATTGGACCACAGCAAATCTGGGCAGCGCCGCCGGTCCATTGATGTTCCTGTGAGTTGTCTTGGTTTCCCTCTGATGTACTCCCTCTTGTGTCCCGGTTGTCTCTCCATTGTTAGGTGTTGCGTTTCGGTCCCGTGCTCAAGTGTTGTGTTGCCGGTGTCTCTCGATTCATGAATGAAGGCGATTTATCGCAAAGATTTCTCGGGAACAAAAGCGCGGATTAAACTTAACACGCCGTTAACACACATCAGCGTGGTGGGATCTGTTACGTCTAAAACCCAAGAGGCTGACGTGGTTTGAAGAAGGGGTGGCGAGCAGCGAGAACTCTTGTTTTTGGTGCTCGTTCTCAACATATGGCGCTGCTATGATGCGGCTTCAATTGCCGCGCCGATGGAATCCTTACTAGGTGTCGTTATTCACGTGCCACGAAAAAAAGTTGAAGCACTTATCAACCCTGTACCGATGCAAAACTGCTGTTCAATTATTTTATTTTTCCACAGCCCAGTGTCTCATTATGTAATTATTTTGTCTTATCTTATTTGCCGGTTTCGGCATTAAAGTCTTTTCCTTTTTGCCGTCCCCCAGGGACCAGTTTTTCTCCACAAGAAAACAACCACAGCTCTCTGCACAGCTCCAACCATTCTAACCCCAGCAAGACATCAGACACGGTAAGTGCTACAGTCTCTTTATAGCGATGCTCAGCATGTGGGCGAGCAGCTGATGGCCACTCTCCTTTTGTTTTTAAAATCACGACGACGTCCAATTGTGATGGTCGTCGTCTTCGCTTGGATGTTGTTGAGTTTTTGAGCCGCGCTTCGGCCCGGGATTTATCTCACAACGTGATTCGAGGCCGTGATGGAGGGTATTTGTGGCTGTAATTACTTCCATGGCGCGGGTGGGTAAGGGATAGGTCATAGTGTTAACATCTTATTGAGCACACGGTCCCAATAACATTTTGTTGGCTTCTTACTTTGTTCTGAATGGTTTCAGTCTCAACATTTAATTCTAAACGGAAGCACCGTTGTCCAAATTGCATTAAAAAGCACTTAAAAAAAAAAAACCCGCGGTTTAACCTCATTAGACACCACTGCTGTCAGAGAATGGCTGTTTAATTGTATTTGTTTAACAACCAAAAACAACGAAGCTTGTGTCTGCGCCAACTGCAGGTTGGGTAAGATATTTGGAAATTGGATTAGCCTTCCAGTGAGTAGATGTGAGCCTTTCCTAGGCGCCAGCTTCAGAGTTTTCACTCTCTTCATAGATTGTTATTCATGACTTTCTTCATTGTGTTCTAAATGTTCTAAAACATTTTAAAAGGAGTCTTCTCTTTGCTCTGCTTTGTCTTTGGTGGATAATGCCTGGTTAGGTAGTGGTTAGGCTGCTCACAGTCCACCCGGGGGGGGGTTGCGCAGGCTTGCGTAATCAATGAGATCGTAAGGTCCCGATATGCCTCATTCGTATTGACCAGTTTGACCCCTGTCCCTTGCTTGTTAGTGGAGATGTGCATCTCTCTCTCTCTCTCTCTCCAGGAAGTAATGACACGAGGAAAGGTAGTCATGTAGGGCTGTGCCCTCAAGTTCAAACAGTCGAGTCATCGTTCAGAGTCTTTTCAAGTTCTCTTAGTCGAACAAGCGTGGGTTTAAAAAAATAAAATAATATCACGTGCATTATAATCACCAAAACACAGAGGTTATAGAGGCTGCTGCAGGCAATGTTTGAGGGTTGTAAGCGGCGCAGAAGACGGCAAGGTTTTCAAAATAAACATCCCCGAAAAAAAACGCCCTATGCCTCCAGAAGGTTCTCCACCGGGAGGCGTGGCATTCTCACGGTGCAGCTTGGCTGTACGTCATGTGACCGGCGGGATGGACTCCCTGAACCAATCGGAGAAGAGATGCCCCGATTGGTCGGAAATTTGACGGGAGCGCTGGAAAGCATGCGCACGCGCTGTCAACTAGAGACGGGACATCCTCACCTGACGTCCTCACCTTTCCCACACTTAATACCCCTGAGGTGACGATGCAGTGTCTTAATTGATAGCTCTTAGGTGGTAGTCTAATAGGGCTACATCAATTGCATGAGGCTGACATAGGCTATTAACCATGGCACAGGGAAGGGAAATTACTGATTTTATTACATGATGGATCTAATGAGAGATCTACGACTATAAACTTGATGGGTGGTGGATGACCACGGAGTCTGTCCTTCGCCCCCCCCCCCCCCGCTCCACATCATTTTATGGTGGAGCGATTATTGCTAACTTAGTACGCTTTGAAGAGGTTGGCGTACGCAGAAAAACTACAACTCCCTACAGGCAGGGATTACGCACACGTTTCACTCGTGCTGGTGGACGTTTTTCGCTGTTCTGCTGAATCCAAATGGTGCCACGTTTTTTTTTCTTCCCCCCTATCTGCTGAACTGCGTCATTCACGTGTATTTAACATGATGAAACATTGTCTTCCTCGTTGGGGGGTTTTGTGGTGATCGGATGTGATCGTCTCCGCAGAGCCCGGCCGCCGTTTGGTTTCATGTGCGTTATGTTAATAACGGTGATTATATTAGCCTATGTTACGGTATATACACGGGTAATAGGGGGCTTATGTTTTCTGTCAAATTGAATGCAGATGCTGACATGAACAGACAAATTGTCGTCATGTTGTGAAAATGTAGCCTCGCCTCGCCTATAGACAGCTGTGGGGAACCCTGGATAAACTACACGTATAGGATAATATAACATTCAATATGCCTGGCCTTCATGCTAATTTGATATGTTTAACATGCGTTGCGGTGAGTTTTGACTTTGGCAATGGGTGCAAATATTTAAAATGTTGTTAAAAACTAGGTTAAAAACTGGGTTGGAAAGCTTGTGTAAGAAAATGTCCTTTGAAATAATTTGGTGACTTTGCCTGTCAAAAGGTATACCCTAGTAACAGTGAAATCTTCGGAGCAGATAGGATGGTAGCTTCTCTATTGGATATCTCTCGCATCTTGAATTGCAAACTCTTGCATCAGAACCTTTTCCTCACATGTGCACTCATTCGTGCATGTGCGTGCGTGCGCGCGCACATACACACACACACGCGCGCGCGCCGGCAACCATTGTATAAATACACTCATCTCTGCTGCTTCAGCCTGTTGATGGCAGCCTGAACTGAAATGCCCTGCTTTGATTAAACGTTTGTTTGTTTTCCAGCCTTATGAGCCTGGGGATGACTGGTCAGAACACATCAGTTCCTCTGGGAAGAAATACTACTACAACTGCAGGACAGAGGTGTCCCAGTGGGAGAAGCCCAAGGACTGGTTGGAGAGGTAGCCGCGTTACTTACTTACACGTCAACCGAGAGCTCCCGAATAAACCAAGGCCAGACTCGTGGATGCGTGCCTCTCCCCCCCCCC
>OMKQ01014775.1:1844-15616 GCA_900302335.1 Phycis phycis
CCCCCCCCCCCCCCACACACACGCTTCACTGTAACCACCCCTGCTCTCCATTCTGTCATCTCTCTCCTCTCCTGCAATGCATCTTGGGAACTCCCCACCCTCCCCCCACAGGATATGGAGTCTGATCCCGATGATGAGGTAAATGGATTCTTCATCATCGTACACAAACTGCTCTCCCTCTCTCTCCGTCATGCTTATTACGCTTCCTATTGGCTTCAGTGATGAATAATGTGTGTGGCGCGACACTGTGTTCTGTGTGCCGGCGTCGCGTCCAGGCTTCCGCGGCAGATGTTTTCCCGCACACAGCTGAGCCGCTGCTGGAAAGTGACTTGGTTCATGCGCTGCATGGGTGGACGTGGCAATTATTGAAATCCCCTTTTTTTTTTTTTTTTTTTTTTTTTTGTATTCAACGAATTGTTATCGTCCACATACCGATTATGAAGGTCTACTTTTTTTACGACATCAACCTCAGCTTATATTTTATGTTCATATCTTTTTTTTTATCTTCCTTTCCATATCGTGTGAAGCAGAAATTCACCATGTCTCCATGCTATCTACTGACCTACAAGAATTCTCGTAGAAAGACATTTTTTTTGACAGCTTAATTTTCTTAGTTTTCTACTTTTTTTAAAGCATTTCCCTAGCATGCATTTAGCTGCCCCCTTAATTGCATGGTCAGAACTCCAGATGGACTTTTTATTAAAAGGGAATAGTTCTATTTTCTTTTGAATCACCATTTACATTGAATCATCTTCCAAACGGAGAACCACGAGTTTGCTCGGTTCCCTCTTCTCCAGCATACGTCTCCCACAGTTACATATGGCGACTCACAGATCTGACCAGTCATCCAACAGACCAGTAGAAAGGAGGATATATTAAGCTAAGCACCATCATTTAAACCTGCAAAAAATGTAAACATACACTCTGCAAGGATGATCTTTGTTCAAGCGCAAGTATACCATGGCAATAAATACTTTTAGCTCGATTGTCATTGCAAAGTGCCCACCCCTTTAGGGGAAGCAGAGATTGTCACATTAGTCACGTTGAGGGGATCCTAAAGTTATGTTTCCTGCTGTACCCTCCAGTGTGCCAGTACTAACAGCATGGGGCATGATGCAACCAACCGGTCAAAGCCCCAACTTGGTTTAACATTAACCTTTCAACTAAATATATATATATATATATACACACAAAAAAAATTAAATAAATTGATAAATAATTAAAAAGAGGAAATTTGGATTTAAGATTTGTAAAGAAAACATACATCTTTTGTTCTTTTTTGTTTGTTGCAGACTGAAAAGCCAGACCGACGTCATTCCTTTGCCTCCTTAGCTTTGCGTAAGCGATACAGCTATCTGACCGACCCAGCAGCGAGTGAGTTCCATCAAAATCTTCAACTGATACTGAATATTGATTTAGCCTAATTCAAATTTAGAGGCAGATGATCCCATGTGCTGTATGAATTAGATATATATTTATATATACATATATATATATATTCAACTGACAGAGCATATTAGACAATCACCCATCCCATCCCTGGTACCTCTCTCACTATGAGACGCCATTCATTGACACATTTGCATGGTCTATTGTGTGTTTTCCTTTGCCCAAACCCCTTCATTTTGTCCACGTGTCTCTATTGTGGCTGAATTGTTGCTGTTCTTTTTTGGGGGAACATCCATTTGTTCATTCATCATTTGACGAAAAAAAAACAACCATGTTTTCAAGTCATGTTAAATAAAAACATTTTGGGGTGTTTTTTCATTCTTTTAGTGGCCATTTCACTAATGGCTTCATGATTATTTGAAGTTGCTGTGCTACTGGGTTGCACTTTACATTTAGTTCACTCACCCCTTGATATTGTACTGTGAAATGGTATTTCACTTATGCTATTTCAAAAGGTTATGCTTATTGGATATGATATTACCATATTGGTTTGTTGTATGACTAAAGAAGATACACATTTTGGAGTTGATCTTTTATTTATCTGGTGTATTTTGCAGACGTATTAACAACGTTATTGATTCATACCATTAGTTGGCTGAGGGGCCAGATATGACAAATATTGATTGAAAACCCATTACATGTGACAGAGACTGAGTTTAACACTCTACGTGATATGGCTAAAAGTACCTTCCTTGTAAAGTGCAACCTAATATTTGAATTTATGACCAAACAAATAACGTGAAGTTTGCCTTTATCAGCGAGTTTACACTTGTGGGGTCATTTCTGGCATATAATACTAGAGTTTACACAACAGTTTCCGAGCAAAATTGTACAGTAAAAGGCACTATGGCAAATAGGCAAGTACGATTGCATCAAAATTAATTGGAATATTTGTGTCATTATTTTGGTGATCATGTCATTCTCTCCACCTTCATGTCAAGCATTTTTGTTGCTGCACATACACCATTGTTTATCCAATTTTCTGTCATATATCACTGATTTTAGACACTCATTTGTTTAATAGACTTTATCTTAATATATTTTATCTTTAATAGACTACCATTTGTTGATATAAATTCACATAAACAGCTTATGCTATTCTGCTACTTTATTCAATCAATTCTGTTACTGACTTACTCAACTTTCTCTTTCTGGTTTTTATGTTTTATTTCGAATTACTTTTTGTTCAATTTTACGTTACAATTTTTGTTACTTTTGATTTAACTTATTTGTTCAAGAAACAACTGATCGAAGCACGCCGAGAACACAGCCTTCTAGCTACCCTTACAAACCTGTCTTTTCAACGAGATCTTATCAGGCGTGGTCGGCTGTTCCTGTCGCCGTCCCTAGCCAAGCCAAGACTGGGTTTGGCTCCCTCTCCAGTTCATCTTCCAACACGCCCTCTGCCTCTCCACTGAAATCTGTCTGGTCCATCACCTCTGCCTCCCCAATCAAGACAAACATCCCTGGATCCCCAGCATCTTCCGTCAAGTCAGCTAGTGACATGGCCTCCCCCATCCGTTCCTATAGAACAATTTCTTCTCCAATAAAGACTGTTGTGCAACAGACCCAATACCAAGTACCAGTCTCATCGAATCTACTGGCCTCCCCAGGAAAAAGTGCCCCAGACCCTGTATCTGTGAAAGGATTGGCAGCAATGGCTGCAAGGACCTCCCCTATAACCACTGGAGGAGGAAATTCTCCTCTTGATAGGTCATGCTTAGCTATGACACCACCAGGCTCTCCTAAGTCCTCCTATAACATGTACAGTCCATCCCTGCCATATAATTCTGTGATGGGCTCTGGTGCCTCAGTATCATCCTCGTCTCCCATAAAAACAGTTCCTGGACTTTCCTCTACTCGGTCCCCTGCAGATACATCAGGTCCTACAAGAAGCCTGTTCTCCTGTCTGTCTTCACCACTTAAAACAAATAACCCTCCAAGTGCAGCATCTTTGATCAACGGAACAGTGTCCCCCAATCATTACCGGTCGTCGTCCCCTACCTCTCATCTCGCCAGCAGTCTTCAAGAGAGGATACAAGCAACCACCAATGCAGCAACAACAAGCGTCAATGCAGCCTTTGATGAGGTTGAGAAGACATTTAACTCTTGCTCCGCAGGCTATGGCACGTTGAAGTCCATGTCCTCCTCTGCGTCCTCCTCATATCAGTCAATTAGGTCCTCAAGTTCCCTGTATGCTTCTCTAAGATCCCCTCCTACCTCGACCACTGCTGTAACATCCAGCACCATGACCGTGCCAGTATATTCAGTCATAAATGTGCTGCCAGAGCCCCAGTTTAAAAAGCTCCCAGAGGTTTCAAGGTCAGCCGCTGCCCTACTCTCGCCACGTAAGGCAGGCTCTGCTGAGGGGAGCAACTCTCAAATGCAGTCAACCTTCGCCAAAACTCTTTCACCTGTTAAATCATCTCTTGGTGTACCACCAGCCGTCCTCAAATCGACAGCCTCATCATCGGCGCTATCTTCGAGCCAAGAGATTCTGAAGGATGTAGCTGAAATGAAAGAGGACTTAATACGGATGTCAGCCATCTTGCAAACAGAGCCTGCTTCTAAAGCAACTAAAGGATTTCAAACAAATTCTCCAAAGGAGCCAAAGGTAGAGGACGAGGAGCCATATAGGATAGTAGAGAAAGTAAAGGAGGATTTGGTCAAAGTAAGTGAGATCTTGACAAAAGATTCAGTCAAAGATGGTAGGCCAAGGACTTCCTTGGATGACATGCAATATGCAAAGGTACCTGTCGAGCAACCAGCAAGCAACTGGAGCTATCCCCCGAGATATGAGACTGTAGTTCCTCAAATAAAAACAAAGACTATACCAGACAGGGATTTCAATCTAGCAAAAGTGGTTGACTATCTAGCTCATGATGGTAGTAGCAACTCTTTTTCGAAAACACCAGAAGCAAAGCGTAAAGGAGATGAGGGCAAGAGGGAAGGAGAGGAGAAGCAGAAACGTGTCCTTAAACCTGCCATGGCAGTTCAGGAGCACAAACTGAAAATGCCTCCAGCAAACATGCGCTCCTCTGCTTCAGAAAAAGAACTTAGCAAGCTTGCAGATGTGCTTTTTGGAGCTGACACAGTTCTGGAATCTCCTGAAGATATATCACATGAACAAGACAAAAGTCCACTCTCAGACAGTGGCTTTGAGACGAGGAGCGAAAGGACTCCCTCAGCACCTCCAAGTGCAGAGGGAATGGGCCCAAAAGCCCTTTTTCAGGACATTCCTATTCCTCCAGTTATCACAGAAACTAGAACTGAGGTTGTTCATGTCATCAGGAGTTATGAGTCTCCAGAAGATAATAATTCGATGGATGATCCCCATAATGTCAGGTACATTGATTCTGAAGCCAAAGGGCATTCAAATAAAAGTGCATCCAGTCCAGATCAGAGCAAGGGCTATACAATGAAAATCAGCCCAGACGAGGATCCGATGGGAAAAGGAATGCGAGTGAAGGAGGAAACTCATATCACAACCACAACCAGGATGGTATACCATAAGCCTCCAAGCAAAGAGGCACCGTCAGAGAGGTGTGAGGAAACCATGTCTGTTCATGAAATCATGAAAGCATTCCAGTCAGGTAGGGACCCTTCTAGAGAAATTGCTGGACTTTTTGAGCATAAGGCTGGTAACGAGGAGGCTTCACATAGAGTTCTGGAGGCCATTAACTCTAAACCTAAGGTCGAAAGAATTATTGAAGTTCACATCGAGAAAGGCAACAATAAAACAGAACCCACTGAGGTGTTCATCAGAGAGACCAAAAACCACCCAGAGAAAGAAATGCACTACTACTCTGGAAACAGGCAGCAAGATGAGGTTGAGGAATCACCTCCAGCATATTTTGATTCCTCAAGAGTAAACACACCAATGTCACAGGAGGAGGACAGCCGCCCTAGTTCAGCACAGCTCATCGCAGATGACTCATACAAAACCTTGAGGCTACTTAGCCAGCAGTCAGTAGAGTACAATGAGGATGAGTCGTCAGAGCTTAGAGGAGGATCATATAACTTTGCAGAAAAAATGCTCCTCTCCGAGAAACTTGACCAATCTCATTCTGACACCGAGGAATACCTCAGAGATAGGTCTCACATTCACTCACCAGAGCGAAGCAATAATTCGGAGGGTCGATCGAGCAGCCCAAGGACAGAATATGTCTTCAGGTCATCGAGGAATGTGTTTGACAAATCTGGTAGAATGGCCAATGTCGAAGACAACTTTGACAAACTGACACTTTTGCAGTATTCTTCTGAGCCTGGTAGCCCGAAGCACTCTGTTTGGATGCGAGTGTCAGATGACACACAACATAAAAACAGAGAGCAAATCATGTATGAAGACAGAGTTGACAGGACTGTGAAAGAGGCCGAGGAAAAACTCAGTGAAGTGTCTCAATTTTTCCGGGATAAAACGGAAAAGCTCAACGACGAGCTTTCATCTCCCGAAAAGAAGTCTCGTAGATCAGACTTCAGGGAAACCAGATCCGGGCCTAGCTCCACACATAGCAGTCCTGAGCGGTCAGGTTACAGGAATGGCAGTAGCGGGGAAGAATGGAGTAGAGAAAGACTTCGAGAGAGATTCAACTCCAGTGATAGAAAATGTGCTAGCCTACCGAGCAGCCCGGAGAGGAGAGTCCTTCTGCAGTACACGGATTCTGACAAAAGGAAACAGGGAGATGTCACGTCACAGGGCAACGCGGGTGAATCCCCCAAACCTTTTCAAATGTCATCTTCCAAAGTTAGTGCAGTGAGACTCAAGTTTGAACAAGAGGCTCAGAAGCAAGACAAGTCTCCTCAGCGGGGACCAAATTCAAATCCCCCAATCAGAAAGCTCCAGGAAAGTAAGCTGCCTGTATATCAGGTTTTTACTGGTCCTACTGTTCCTAAAGCATCAGATAGTCCAGGGCTCCAGAGAAAAGGTCTAGTTGGGGAGCCAAACTCTCCCAAACATGACCCTAGTGATAATGAATCAGAAAACATATTCAAAACATGGGAAAACCGTGGAAATGGGAACTTTAAACCCCAATCACCAAAGTTATCTAGTGCCATGATTCATGATGCCATAAAAGATGGAAATAATAGTGACACGCATAGACAGGAGACCACAAAGAAAATTATCTACACAGAACTTGTAGTGCGGGACAACCCAAATAGTAATGGCGGTCTAAAAAAAAACTCGGAATCACAAATTCCTGTTAAAATTTCCTCTGAATTTTCTGAGAATTGCCAATCCACTGTTAAATCATGTACTTCTGTTGGGTCTCACATACCTACATTAGCTAAAAATCGGTTGCAAAGTGGTTCTGAAACCATTAAATCACCCAGTGGATCACCAGTAAGAAAATCTACTGATTCATTTGATGGAAACCAGTCAAATGTAGTGTGTAATGGTGTTGATAGTGACCAGATAGAGTATTTGGCTAATGTAACTCCTGTTGTTGTCACAGAGAAATTTAAAGATATTAAACCTTTACCAGTTTATGTTAGCATCCAGGTCGGAAAACAATATGAGAAAGAAACAGCTACAGGGCAGCTTAGTACATACAAAAAGATTGTAAGTCATGAAAGTAGGACAGTGCATGAGACTAGGGGTGCTTTTTACACTGTCAAGCAAAAGCAGCCAACATCTCAAGGTAGCCCAGAGGACACTATAGAGCAGGTAACAACTTTTGTGGTGGATAGCTCTGTTAAGAGTCCCATCACCTTTGAGACCCCCAGCTCGGACGACTGTGTGATAGGCGCCCTGACCGGTATGCAAAGCCCTGTCCCAGAGGAGTCTGAGGAAGAGGAAGCTAAGACCTTCATCTACAAGGAGCCACGTACTGAAAAAAACAAGCCATCTCCCTCTGAAACTGCCCTTAAAAAACAAGACGCAGGAAGACAAAAGTCGAAGTCAGAGAAGAGATTAGCTTACATTGAGTTTCCTCCTCCTCCTCCTATAGAAGCAGGGCAATCTGAGCCTCCAAAGAAAGGATCTTGTGGCTCCTCCGAGGCAGAGACGGAGATGATGGAGGTTAATCTCCAAGAGGAACATGATAGACACCTCCTTGCCGAGCCTATAATCAGGGTCCAGCCTCCCTCTCCTGTTCCCCCTGGAGCTGATGACAGTGACTCCAGTGATGACGAATCCGTGTTCCACCCAATCCCCCTCAAAAAGTACACTTTTAAGATGAAAGAGGAGGGAGACAAACGTCTCAAGCCCAAAAAGGCTGAGAAAAATGGGAACAATAATAATAAAGACATCAACGGTGTCGTAAAAGGAGAGGAGCTTGACTTTGAATCGAATGGCAATGACCAGTCCATCACTGACTGTTCTATGGCAACCACTGCTGAGTTCTCCCATGACACGGACGCCACTGAGATAGACTCTTTAGATGGGTATGACCTTCAGGATGAGGACGATGGATTGAGTGAGGATCCCAAAACATCTAGTCTATCAATGGACTGCAAAACCACTGACCGCTCTTTTAGTCAGTCCAAGCTTGAGGTCATAGAGGAAGAGAAGTGCGAAGAAGGAGGGGATAGTGGAAAAGCAAAGGCCAGCACGTCTGCGAAAAGCGATGGCGAGGAACCCGATTACACCCTTGAGGGAAGACACCCAGACAGGCCGATCTTTGGAGAAAATTACTTCGGCTACCAGCTCGAAGAGGAACTGAACTCCACCTTTAAAACTGTCGCCACTAAAGGCCTTGACTTTGATCCCTGGTCAACCAAAGGGAGTGACAGCGATGGAGTGTTTGATTCCAAAGCAAAAGAGGAAGACCCCAAGCCCTTTGGTTTATCAGTGGAAGACAAGTCTCAGGCCACCACACCAGACACGACGCCCGCTCGAACTCCGACTGATGAGAGCACGCCGACTAGCGAGCCAAACCCCTTCCCCTTCCACGAGGGGAAGATGTTTGAGATGACGCGCAGTGGTGCTATTGACATGAGCAAGCGGGACTTTGTTGAGGAGAGGCTACAGTTTTTCCAGATTGGTGAGCATTCCTCTGACCCTAAAACAGGGGACAAGGGGAGAGGGGGCCAGATCCTGGGGGTGGTTTCCTCTCAATCCACAACAGGGGAGAGGGGCACAGTAGAGGGGAAGGTTATAGACACTACCACAGACAGCAGCACTATACCAACAACACCAGCAGCGACAGCGGCAAAATGCAGCCCTGCACAGACCGTCAATGGCACTAGCACTGGCTGTACCGGCACAGATGCCCCCAGCGGTGAAGGCGTAGCCGAACCTCCCTCGTCGTGCACGATTACAGCCTCTAAGGTCGATTCCAAATTGCGTACGCCCATTAAAATGGGCATAGCGGCCTCCATAACTGTGAAAAAAGACTCAGGGGATCTCCCCGATGGTAAAGCTGCGGTGGCAGAGGGTCAAATAGTGCCAGAGTACATTAGTATAGAGGGTCACAAAGCCGAGAGCCAGCCTAGCGGATATGCCGAGACCAAGGCAGAGAGACAGGATTACCCGGCCGAGAACAGCAACAACAACAATAATTTAGAGTCCTCCAGTGTTCAGGCCAACTACATTCAATGTGGCAGTGTGGTGTTTAACTTGCAGTCATCCTCTCAGCCCACGCTGCAAAAGGCCAGCAGGATAGAAGCCCTGTGCTACTCCGAGACAGCGGAGAAGAGCAGTTGTGTTCAGACAGAGGAGACTAAGTGTCAAACAGTTAAGGAAAGCGAAGCGAAACAGCCAAAATCGAGGCTCCCGGTGAAGGCGTCAGGGTGGTCATTCCACACACAGGGGACAGCCATAGGCAAGCAGAAGCCAAAGCAAGTGGTGAAGGCCGAGGTCAGGAAGCGAGCCGAGCCGGCGGTCGCCAAAGTAGAGCCCAGGTCTAGGATACCGATCAAGGGTGTGAAGAAGAGCGGCACCGCCTGCTCGCTCACGTCAGCTCAGGTCACCTCTCAGCCCACGAGGGCCTTAGCCACAGAGAGGGGAGCCATACAGTTGCCCTCGAGACTGCCACTGAAGGACAAGCATCAGGTCAACAGAGAGCAGGCCCCAAGCAGACAGGACAGGCAGGAGAACCCTAGCGAGCTCTGTAAGCGCAGCATTGAGTACTTTAAGGGCCTTAGCGGGGAGACCCAAAAGCTGATGGACTGGCTGTCAGACGAGGAGAAAAAGACGCAGACAGAACAGTCGGAGCAAGACAGCACCTCCCGGAGCACCTCTCTGTCGGATGCCTCCCAGCCTTCCCAGCCCTCCCAGCCCTCCCGCTCATCCAGGTCTGGTAGAGGTTCGAGGGCTGAGGCCGGGGCCGCGTCCGTTAGGGCGAAGGCGGCAGCGACGGACAGGGCCTCCGGCAGTGAGAGGAGCAGAAGGAGTAGGCGGACTGGTGGGAAGGAGGGCAGTCAGGGACTCACGGGGTCTCGAGCGCCCCCCGTCGCGGAGATCAAGCCTAGTTTGTAAAACTTTCACACTATGTTTAAAATACATCTATATTTACATATATATTTTATATATTTCACTCTTTAGTTGCATGACATCGTTGTGATCGTTTAAATGATGGATTGACTGGAATGCCTGTGGCGTGTTTATATTATTATTATTCTCTCAAACTGTAGATGTCATTTACAATTTCATTTTTATGTCATTTCTGTACTGTGTACTGTGTGCTGTACTGTCTTTAGATTCTCTGTTTTCTACCCCTTCCCAAAACCTTTTCAGTCTCCCAGTAGAGTAAGCATGCCAGGAGTAGTGACTGGTTCTCTGGCAAACGCCAGTCTGTTGTCTGACAACTCCCAAGTCTGTCCGTCTGTCTGTGCGGGGTGGCTACATAGAAAAAAGAAAAAAAAAAAATATATATATATATTCTGTTCTATCCCATGATGTCAATTGTCATGTATTAATATGTGTTAGTGACCAACACACAAAAGGCTATCCGCATGTTACGTAGCAGTGTACTGTGAAGTCCACCACCGCAGTCTTCAGGAACTACATAAGTCTATTGTTCGAGTCATGGTTTGCATTTGTTTTGTGTGTTTCTTTTTACGGTTACTGCCTGCCATAGAATATAGATACAACAACGCACCACTTTCCCTGTTAACACGTTCTAGTCCTCATGTGTCTAGTGATACCAATACTTTTTCTTGCCACTTTGGGATAAAACCGTTGGAAGGTTTTTCATAGCAATTCCTGATGTTGACTATATTTCTACGTTCAATTCATCAACGCTTACAAAAAGGCCCTGCATACTCCTAAACTGTGGAACATTATTATGACGAATGTATCAAACCCAAATTGTTATACAATACAAAAAGCCCAAACACAAGTGGCCAGAAAAAGGATTAAAAAGCATCAGTACAATACATATTTTTTCCTCTTTTACATACACAATTAGTCTCTTTAGCAAGCGAGGAGGGCTCCATATCTTACCCGCTGTCCTCTCCATCCAGGTCCTCAAAGCCCGTGCGAGCGGACAGACCTACGGATGGCCATCGTCGCTGATCACCTGGGCCTCAGCTGGACAGGTCAGGCAGCACGCCGCCCTCTGGCCGTCCCCGCTGGGCGTGCCTCCATCTTACCCTCCGCAGTCCCCTGAGGAAAGCACGGCTCAGCGACTGAGCGGCAGTGCCATCTACAGGCCGAAGGGATTGTTTTAGCCACCGCGTTATGTGACAGCAACAGAGACCGTTAATGAAACGTGTCGAGTGTTTACTTAACCTGTTTTAAGTGATGCTGTTTTCTTAATAGTATTTGGGTCACTACAGCCAGCTCTTTTTTTCTGATGATAGTAGTCCGAGATGTTGTATACTAGCAATGGTTAACCTAGTAATTGAAATGCTTGAAACTTGTTCTGGTGACTTTCTTACTGTATTAGCAGCAATGAAATGTTCCACCTTCTGATGACAAATGTAGTGTTTGTAAGTCGCTTTGGATAAAAGCGTCTGCTAAATGCCCTCAATATAAATGTAAATGTCAATGATATTGTTATCCATTTTGCGTTTGTATAACTTTGTATGATCTGTCAGAAACCAACATCAGTAGATATCCTTGTCGTAAAATGCTTATGTGTAAGTTTGCTTATATATATATGTACGTGTGTGTGTTACCTGCAGAATTGGCAAGGGAGATGAACTTCACTGTGGATGAGATCAACCACATAAGACTAGATAACCCCAACTCTCTGACAGCACAGAGCTTCATGCTGCTAAAGAAATGGGTCAGCCGGGATGGGAAAAATGCCACAAGTAAGGCCATAATTCTTTCCCTTATACTCTCTCTCTCTCTCTCTCTCTCTCTCTCCTGCTCTCGGTGTCACTCTTTCGTGCGTGAGTGCGCTCTCGTCGGTGTTGGTAGTATCGCATCATTATCAGTAGTCATGTTATTGCTGCTGCCGAGTGATTTAGAAGTGTAGCAACATAAGAAGCAGAAGCCGTGCTACGTTACCATGAAGTCCCTGTTTTGCCGGTACTCGGGACAGTTTGAAGTGTGTCTGAGTTGCGTTTTCCTTCTCCTCCTCTAATCACTCCATCATTGTGTCTTTCTTGCCTCTGTCTGCTTTTGCTGATCTATTCTGAATACATTACGTCTGTTCTTATCGCCTCACTCAACAATACATTGGCGGCACTTGTATTCGGCTCATGATTGCGAGTAGAAGGGTTCCTGAGTCCAGGGTTTTCAGCCTTTTTCTTGTGTTGGTTTCAGGAGTCCACCAGTGCCACTTAAAGACAAGATGTCCAGGGCCGTGTTCCGATATCCATACTTGATCCATACACGAGTACACTTAAACGTAGTACACTATCCGCACTGACTAAGTGCGCAGATTTTCAGATGTTAGTGTTATTCCAAATGGTGCCCTTACCGGAAATTACGGAAATGAATCAGCTGCGTGGCCACGTCACCCACCAAACACACGTGAATCCATTACGCCCACTGACAGTGTTGACGTCTAGCCATTTTCGAACTGAGCGCAGCTCAGCCTGGCTCCGCCTCTTCCGCTATGTAGCTAAGATGGCTGCCGTTGAGTACGGAAAGTGTACACCATTGCACACTATGCGTACTAACCGTTTTGAGGGCAACATCCGGGTCCTTTCAGTACACTTCTTTTTGCCACGATTATAATCGGAACACCCTACGTACTCAAACTAAGTATAGTAAGTACGTTAAGTATGGATATCGGAACACGGCCCAACACTTTGTTAGGTCAAACAGGACCCAGTCAAATAGGAAACATTCTCCCAAGTTAAATCTCTGGCATTCTTATTGTCAGAAACTTTTTTCAGCCATATCAATGAACAGTGATTTAACCTTTGTTCTCGTTTGTTTTGTCTTCTCCTCAACAGCGGATGCCTTAACTGCAGTGCTGACCAAAGTCAATCGGATGGATATTGTGACTTTACTGGAGGGCCCGATATTTGACTATGGTAACATATCAGGCACAAGATGTTTTGCCGATGATAACGCTGTTTTCCGGGATCAGGCTGATGGTAAAGTTTAGCTCTATCTAGCTGACCTCTTACCTCTCCCTGTAAAATCCTCCTTGTTTCTTGTTTTATTCTATTTTACTAGTCCAAAGGCCATTTTCCGAGCTAGGGATAATCCAGCAGCCAGGGTGTTTCAGCCTGTTGGCCTTAGCCTAACACGATGCTTGTTAACTGTTATTATCCCTGGCTGGGCAACTGGCCTTCACAAATCCTGAAACCCATTTCCTACACATGGAATTTGCTGTTGATTGAAATAGGTCACCCAACTAATATGTTTTACTCATACCTATTTGCCTCTTTGTCTCAGCATAACGAAAACAATAGTAGCATGCACTCAAAGTTGAAATGATGTAGTAATATGGAACTCATTCACCTTTTCGTCGATTGGATTCAGACATCAGTGTTAATTTGAATTTAATTGAGAGGTGAACAAGGTCAAATAAAGTAAACTGAACACATTGATTTGACCCTGTTATCACTATTCTAAGACACTGAATGTGAATATGCCATGAGCTTAGTGCATGCGTTAGTGCTTTACCTGTTAAACCTTTGACCTTTAGTTAAACCAACTTTTTTGTAATCCATTAATTTTCTCCTTATGCATGATTATGTATATATATATGTGTGTACTACCCTGTTGACCTGTAGCTCTTGTTTGAGTTTAGATCACTTAGTTTCCCTCCGGTTCCTCTGAGCCCTCCTTGGATAGATGAGAGATCCTCTTCCTCTGCAAACAACCAGACTGCCTTCTCCTCCTCCTCCTCCTACTCCTACTCCTCCTCCTCCGCCTCCTCCTCCTCCTCCTCCCTTCCATCAGTTCGATGGTAGCAGTAGTCATACCTGCTCATAACAGCCCAGAGCTGCTCTTAACATATCTTAAGAGTCGG
>OMKQ01014912.1:2121-12676 GCA_900302335.1 Phycis phycis
CCCCGCACCCCCCCCTCCTCCTCCTCCCCCCCCCCCCCCCACACTAGATAAGTCAGATGAAGGTGAGCCTGCGCTCGGTGCTAGAGCAGTGGACCACGTACCGGCGCGCGGCGGAGGAGATCAGCGGGTACCTGATGGAGGGCCGGTACTCCGTGTCCAGGCTGTGCCTGCTGACCGGCTCCCTGGAGGCAGTGCAGCAGCAGGTCTCCAGCCTGGAGGTGGGCCATGTGTGGCGATACAACTTTATAAGATGAAACTTTATTGATCCCCCCACGGGGGGAATTCACGAGCAAGAGTATCTCCGGCGTGACCGTCTACATGCACTCCTAATCCCGGGCGTGTTGGCTCTGTGTTTGATGATCAGGGCCTGCAGGAGGAGATGGACAAGCAGGAGAGCAGCCTGAGGAAGTTCGGCTCGGTCACCCACCAGCTGCTGACCGAGTGTCACCCCTCTGTGGCGGACATGCTGAACCGAGCCCTGCGGGACGTCAACGTCAGGTAGGTGATGAACACGGGGAGACTCTCTTTCGTTTCCTCTCTGAGACACTCTGCTTCTCCTTTCCTGCTCTCACTTGTTGTGTCTGTACTGCGGACCGATTGGACCGTGAACAGTTGATGAACTGTCTCATGCACCTGTTGATGCACGATTAGATTTTAAGTGCTGAGATAGTTTTTTAGTGCGTTGCTATTATGCAGTAATGAAAATACAACTGCTACTCTGCTGCAGTTTTTCGTATTCTTACAGCAACACTCAAAATTTTATTGCGTTGTTGGACTCTTTTTTGCTATCTCCAATCGTTTCATTCAGCCCGAATTAAATAGTTAGACGGCTTACCTGTCTGTGCACTTGCACTCGTCACATACGACCTGAGTCTTCCTCAAGGCGAAGCAGACCTGCTGCTAAAGCTAGCCAGCTAAGTCACGTGCTTTGGGGGCGTGGCTCCCGAGGGAGACCTGAAAGGAGGCGGACCCGTTGGACACCTCCAGCGTCCAGCTTACTCTGGCTGGTCTCTCCAGGGCGCCGACCCGTGTACCGACCTAAGTGTACTCAAGTGTAACCCGCGTACCCCGGGCGTGTCCCCCAGGTGGAACAGTCTGCTGGAGGAGATCTCGGAGCAGCTGAGGAGCAGCAAGGCGCTGCTGGCCCTGTGGCAGAGCTACCAGGTTCTGAGCGCACAGTGCGTGACGGCGGTCCAGAAACAAGAGGACCGCGCCAACCGGCTGCTCAAGAGCGCCACCGACAGGGACATCACGGAAGAGGAGGGCGCCGCCTGGATCAAGGACTGCGACGTAAGTGGAGGCATAACTAGCCTCATGCTCCTATGTGTTGTACGTCCTGGCACTTTAATCTTTCTAATTTGGCACTTTGATCGCTCTTTGTAACTCGGCACTTAGTCAGAGATGTTGTACACTAGCAATGGTTAATCTAGCACTTGAAATGCTTGAAACTTGTTCTGGTGACTTTCTTACTGTATTAGCAGCAATGAAATGTTTCACCTTCTGATGACAAATGTACTCTTTGTAAGTTTCTTTGGATAAAAGTGTCTGCTAAATGCCCTGAATGTAAATGTCTCATTTACAGTTTGTTCTTTTTATGTTCACAGTTACATTTTCTCATTTATGGATTTAGCTTACATGCATGTTTTGTTATTTTTTGCTTTCAAACCCTGAATTACCCTCATAGCTATCAAGCATATCAAGCAGTACTAACATCCACCCATATTGAAGTAGAAAAATATATACATGTAAATGTATATTTCCGGTTCCGGAAATATAGAACGGGCGCGTAGAGGGTTAACGAACGTGAATGAAATGTTAGCTAGCTAGCTAATGGACCTCAAATGTACAGTGGGACAGTAACGTTAAAGGCAATATAGGCGAATATAAAGCCAAGAGACCGCCACACATTAAATTGCTAAATTCAAAAAGGCTGCAGATATAACGTTAGCATGATTATCCGCTAGCATTATAGCCGTTGTTAAAGTTAGCTATTGTTAGCTAACTTTAGCATCTAGCTAGTTAATAAATGTCACAGAATAAAAACATCTAACCAGACGACTTTACTGTATAAAAAAAAACAAAAAACAGCAACGCTTCTAATTCTGGTGCTTTTTGTTGCGGCGGCCATTTTGTCTCAACAGGAAGAGGGCTGCCCTCATCCCAGCCTCACACATGAGGTATCACTGGAAAGGCCAGGATGTCTTCTTTAGAGGACAGCAGGACTTACTAGGGTCGCTCAAATGAGTAAAAAGATACAGACAAAGTACTGATGTCCACTATGGAGGACACAAATGAACAGGCTGGGGTCTCAGAAGGATATAATGTGACTCATCACAAAGTCAATTGTCATAGGATGGATGAAAAACAAGAAAAATCCGTTTGCCCTTTAGAGGCAATTATGCTTGCTCATGCTGCATTTGCTAATGGGTCAATGAATGCTTTTATCCGATTTTGGATCTGGTTGAGTCTTGCAGTGTGCATTTGTCCAGCCCTTGATCACAGTTAAGAGTCTGAAAGGGATTCACAGACCCCCATTGGACGAATTTAACCGTAGTCCCTGTTGGACAAAATCCCCTCGCCCAAAACTGTCCTCTGAGATCAGATGCTTTCCAACTTGTTTTGGGTGAAAACACTACAAACCCAACCAGAAATCCCAGCAGCACCAATTAAAAGTAGCTGGGAACGATTGTGAAAAACCTCACACACATTATTACCAGGATATCATATATTACACATTTTTGCACAATAGGTGAGAAACAACAGACCAGATCAAATAAGTAGCCCGTCACAAGTACAGGCCTACAGCTTCATAAAAGGCAACTGCATTATTTGTAAGATATAGATTGACACTGAGAACAAGAACACAAGAACTTGCATGACGTGGAACAATGTATCAATAAATATCAGTAAATCATTATATGAGTAACCCACTGTTACATTCATGAACCAAGAAAGAGACATGGAATTCTTTGAGATCATTGACTTCAAACAGGAGCAGTCAGAGTCACGGCGGCCGCATTCTCTCTCTCTCTATGCCTTCTCTCCTGTTCTCTGTTTCCACAAGTCCACAGTGCACACAGTGGTCATAAACTGGAATGAATTGCAAACACAACACCTACGTATCAAATCCCCCCCCAAAATCTCTCGGCGCACCTCGTCTTGTTTTATGGCTCACGGCTCCAATCGATTCTCATTTTGCCTCCGAATACCTTTCTACAAATGGGGAGTGGCCATTTTGTTGTAGGTTAAGTTAAACAACAATTGTGTTTAGGGATCGTTTTTTAAACAAAATGTTAAGAAAAAAAATCCTGTGCTTTTATTTTGAAGAGGATTTTTTATGCAGTGGAGTTGCGTTGCCTGAATAAGTGACTGAATAGTTTAATAGTTACAGTTACTGAAGTGTCATGTTATGCTAAATACATTTGAGAAGTTGAACATTTTCCTTTATTTGGAAATTCACTTGATGGTGACCAGTTGAGAGCTACTGACATACAACACACTTGAGTCATTTTAGTATTTTTCAGGTTTTCCCTTTCCTTCAGATTCAAAGATTCAAAGTAGCTTTAATGTCAATTCCTTCACGTCAACATTAAGTTTTTATTCTATATTCTATTCTATTCTATATTTATGTTACTTATATTTTTTGTGTTGTATTTATATTTACTTGTACCCGGGCTGCTATGACGACCCAATTTCCCTTAGGGGATTAATAAAGTTTTATCATATCTTATCTTATCTTATACAAAGGAATCGAGAGGACGTTTCTCACTCTCCCACGGTGAGACAGACAAAGTGCACAACAAGACAAGACAAGACATTTCCTAATACTAAAAGTAAACATACAATTTCACAGCTAAGATAAAAAGATAGACATGAAATAAATACAATGTGCAATGTAGGGAATCAATGAGTAAGAGTAGCAGCATGAGTTTCTATAGTTTCTTTAGGCAATTTCCCTCGGGATTATTAAAGTACTTCTGTCTGTCTGTCTGTCTGTCTGTCTTCTGTATAAGTTAGGTTATGACAAAAAGGCAATTGTGATGGCAGCAGGAGATTCTGTAAGACATGTTTGTAATATTAACAGTGCAAAAAGAGTGTGTCGCGTAGCTTTTTTGGTTATCCATGCATGCTAAGCTACAGAGCTCACAGTTCTCACCCAAGGGTGCTGCTCTCACACAGGCGAGAACCGCCATGGAACCGCCTGGAACTGCCCATTTGCGGTCAGCGTTCGCTTCAGACAGACAGACAGACAGACAGACAGAAGTACTTTCATAATCCCGAGGGAAATTGCCTTCTGTGACCAAGTGACCACAGCAAGTCACGGGTTTGACATACATGGTGATGTTAAACCGATATTATCATAACAGTTTAACATACATGGTTATTTTAAACCGATTGTTAACAGAACTGTTTAATGACAACGACGTTGTGTGCACAATGTTATTATTGAAAACAGGAGGGGGGGAAATATTTGTTTCTCTACATATCAGACTATGTGTAATTGTGGCCTAAATTGGCATAAAATAGTGGGAAATTTCCAGTTTCCCATTTCTTGGTGGCTCATGGGGATGGGAATTCATGCCTTCAGGGCGTGTAAAGACACAGCTGTCCTGTGTTTGTCAGAAGGTCAAAAATTGCCCACACCGTTCTCCCCATATGAGAATAAATACAGTTTATGACGACAGGGTTCAAAGCTGTAAATCATCGAATCGCGTCAAATCAACACGGCTTGTTGAATTAAACACGCCTTGTTTAAATCAATAAGCTTTGTGTTTCGCTTTCAGGAATAGTTTATCGACTGTGTCTTTCCCAAGAGTGATGTAACTAGCTCTCGGGCAGGGATAAAAAAAAAAAAAAAAAAAAGTCACGTTGATTACTCAGTAATTTGTGAATTAAAACCCTAGTTTCCACCAAAAACCGTTTATGGTAGCTGAGCTTCCACATGTACCAACATTTTGACAGCTATGGAGCGTGCGGTTGTTTGGAGTAAAAGGCAGCTAAATCATGTATTTTTGAATTAGTAAACTGTTGACAGCTAAACTGTGCACTAGAGTTGATAAATTGATAAATTGACACATCATTTTTTTGGTTTTTCAATGAAACTCATGGATGGTGTTGTGTCTCAGGGCTCTTGTGATCACTGAAATCAGTCTCAGACACCTGTGATAATCGACGTAGGATCCTCCAGAGGCTTGCAGTTGTGCGTGAACCATTCTATTGATTACTCACCCACCCCTAATCAATGCCAATCCTAACAAGCAGAAACGGTTGCAGTGGGCCCAGAAATACAGGAAGACAAGACAACACAGGAAGCCTCAGTCACACTTGTGAACTCTGTCACCCCGGATCCATCTTTTCGATTTTTTACGTGGTTACGGATGGAAAACAAGCCTTCATGTTGGCTCTTCCTGTAAGAAATTTGATTACAGTCAAAAGCTGTCGGCTGTTGCTTCTCTGGATAGGATTTATCCCTTGGACGAGCCTACAGGCATGCCAGTTGGCACAGCGAATCACTTTCCAGTTTGGAAATGATCTGAAACGGATAGGAAAATTCGAGGAAATTGTCTTTTTCAGCAAGTAGTCATAGATGGTCTGAGATGTTTTTTTTTTTTTTTCCAGGTTTCCAGGTTTTCAAGGTTTGTTGCTCTCTGACTCGGGTTCACTCTCGACATCCTGTTGATGTAAAAAAAAACCATTTTGTTGATCGCCCCTTGTCGTCCTGGAGCGCGAGCTGAATGACGTCAAACCTAAAAATAGCAGCAGTAGCTCGAAAACAATCAAGGTGTTGTTTTGCTTTTATACTGATTAACTGTTCGCTAACAGATGGCTGAGATTGCCGAAATATCTTTGCGACTTACAAAGAGCACATTTGTCATATCTTTGCGTTGGAAAGACAGAGGTAGAGCTGTTCCCAAAAGGTTGAAGTATTACTTTAACAATTGGGCCATAAAGCACAAAATATCCCAGAATATGAATAATAAATGATTGCGTGCAAACTCTACAAGCCCAAAACCATGTGTGGTTAGGAGGCCAAGTGAACACATTTAGGACACTTGAGACTCGAGACTCGAGACTTGATTGTGCAGCCCTTGGGATGGTTTTGTAGGTACTTCAGCTGTGATGAAATATGCTTGGATTACTCTGATGATAGTTGCTGTGTAATCTACAGCTGATGTGGTATGACTGGTGTCACATCCCTAACGCTTCCCTGTAACAGGGATGAGGAAACATTCATTAATACACAGGACAAGATGTTACTATCCCTTGTGCCATCATCCAAGGTAAGCACATGTCGAAGGCCAGCTCAGATAAGACCAAGCATACAACACACGAGTGACATAACCACCATTAGGTGCAAACACCATAGCAGACATCAGGCTACGCCATCATAAATCTACAGAGTCATTCCTCAGGTGGCACCATTCACCAGTTACCTAGCCTAGCCAAAAGTATGCGGCACGTCATTGGGATTGTCAAGTGGGCACCTTCCTTCACCGGTGTTTTCGTTAAGTTAGGCCCACGACACCCTCAAGAAGGCTTAACTGTGTATCCCAGAGTCCTGGAAACACACCCCTCCATGCCACCACCACACAATTCCCTCTAAACCTCACCATTTAGCACCTGCCATCATCTTAGCTTACCGTTGTCCTTGCCAGGAACCCCAACTACCTCCTCCTGACAGGGATGAGGAAACATATCTAGGTGCTGCGAGCCAGTGGGGTTTTGGCTCTGCATTGTAGATTTACATTTACATTTACATTTCGGGCATTTAGCAGATGCCTTTATCCAAAGCGACTTACAAAGAGTACATTTGTCAGACGAAGGTGAAACATTTCATTGCTGCTAATACAGGAAGAAAGTCACCAGAACAAGTTTCAAGCATTTCAATTGCGAGGTGAACCATTGCTACTATACAAAATCTCTGGTCTAAGTTACCAAGTTACAAAGATGATGGTGGTAGATGGTGGAAGATGCTGGGTATAGTGTTTTAATACGCACCAATGGACACAAACTTTAGGAGGAATATCCAATATTGGTGTTCATTCGATAGGACACGGTCCCTTAAGTCACAAGAACTGATTTACTTTTAGATGTTTCCAAATGGTTCAGATAGCCATGCATTCATAGCTTAGAGAAGGTCAATTAAAAAAAAAACATACAAAGATATATCATCCAGTTCTTCAAAGTCAAAGTTAAAGTGAACTTTATTGTCAATCTTACCATCCAATTAGTGCAAGTAATTATACAGAGGTTTGAAATTAAGTTTCTCCAAACTCCAAATGTGCCATAATCTAACAAACAACATATAACATATACATATGACAAAAAATCCAAAATACATTTGGAACATTTGTTTGTACTGTTGTTGTTAGTGATGACTGGGCTGACCTTAAACTGACCTTAAGCCCAAGGGCCTGGTCTGTCAGAGGGCCCAGCAACTCGAAATAATGTATTTTAAAAAATCCACGCCCCTCACACCTCTCTCTCCATCCAGACAGCAATCAATTCATCAAAAAATAAAATAATCTGGCTCTCACAGGCCTGTCATAAGATCGGCAATAGCATTCATTCATTAATACAGTAGCAATGCCTCTATTTCCATTTTACAAACTTGAGATTTAGTCCATAAAAGGGTAAAGGGGCATTTAGCAGATGCTTTTGTCCAAAGTGACTTACAATCAGTACATGTGTGGGGGTCCGACATGTGGACAGTTGGAGGAGGAGGAGGAGGGGGGATCAAGGGGATCGAACCACCGACCCTACGGTGAGTGGACGACCCGCTCTGTCCACCCCGCTCTACCCCACTGAGCTACTGCCGCCTAAAACTAATCTCTCAAGACAAACCCGAACCAGATAGCCAGATAAGTCCTTCAGGGAACTTTACACGGCATGATAAAAACTATAACAATATTTGAATACAATTAAGAAGAAGAAAAAAAGAAATAAAACACACATATACATTTACATTTAGGGCAATTAGCAGACGCTTTTATCCAAAGCGACTTACAAAAAGTACATTTGCCAGAAGAAGGTGAAACATTTCATTGCTGCTAATACAGTAAGAAAGTCACCAGAACAAGTTTCAAGCATTTCAATTGCTAGGTGAACCATTGATAGTGTACAACATCTCTGACTAAGTGCCAAATTACAAAGAGTGATTATAAAGTGCCAAGACGTGCAACATATAAATATATATGTATATATATACTGTGGCACTTTAATCTTTGTAATTTGGCACTTTGATTGCTCTTTGTAATTTGGCACTTAGTCAGAGATGTTGTACACTAGCAATGGTTAATCTAGCAATTGAAATGCTTGAAACTTGTTCTGGTGACTTTCTTACTGTATTAGCAGCAATGAAATGTTTCACCTTCTTCTGACAAATGTACTCTTTGTAAGTCGCTTTGGATAAAAGCGTCTGCTAAACGCCCCTCAATGTAAATGTAAATAAATGTAAACACCAAAATAGAATGACAAACAAGAAAACGACCAACAAAACAGCGGCCGTCCGCGTTAAACTCCGCGCGTCGCATTCGCTGCCCCACGTCACCGCTGTGCGTAGAGCATCTCCTTCCTCCTGGCGTACATGGGACTCAGGGCGAGGACCGCGTCGGCCACGCGCGTCGGCAGCAGGCGGTAGCAGCCGAGGAAGAGCGCGTGCGCCCGCGACACCAGCAGGTACCGGTGCTTGGGCCGCGGGGACGCGACGGCGTCCAGCATGGCGTCGACCACCGGGCCCACCTCCCCGAAGCCCGACCGGGACACGGAGGAGAAGTAGCGGGCGGCCAGCTCCACGTACTCCCGGTCGAAGGTGCGCCTCCGCTCCGGGCTCAGCGCCTCCCAGATGTCCGAACTCGTCTTCGTTTTCAGGATGTCTGTGGCCCGGCCGAAGTTCCCCGGCTGAATGATGCTGACCTTATAGATGGAGCATATTTAAATAATGACAACGTCAAAGATGTGTCGTTTTTACCCTTGTCTACTACATTTACATTTACATTGAGGGCATTTAGCAGACGCTTTTATCCAAAGCGACTTACAAAGAGTACATTTGTCATCAGAAGGTGAAACATTTCATTGCTGCTAATACAATAAGAAAGTCACCAGAACAAGTTTCAAGCATTTCAAGTGCTAGATTAACCATCGCTAGTGTACAACATCTCTGACTAAGTGCCAAATTACAAAGAGCGATCAAAGTGCCGAATTATAAAGAGTAAAGATTAAAGTGCCAGGACATACAACAAATAAGAGCATGAGGATAGTTATGCAGGGTTCAGGTTCAGGCTGCAGTCCTGACATTGGCAGGGAGCTCGTTCCACCACTGCGGTGCCAAAACGGAGAAGAGCTGAGATTTCGCCAGCCGACCTTTTCCTCCTTTTAGTGAGGAAGAGGTACTAGAGTGCGGATTGGGCCGGAATGTTCTGTCCGAGCTGGCGCTGCCGCGTCCGACAGAACAGTAACCGAACCCGACCCGAGCCCGACAGGCGTCAAGCTCTTTATGTCCGAACCCGACACAGTTAAAGTCTGTTTTTTTGTCATACTAATGACACGTTTACTGTCTGTGTTGATGAAAGCCTTCGCCTTTATGAAGCAACTGCAAGGCGTTTGGAAATGTCAACAAACAAGATGAGCGCAACATGCGCAGGGTTAACGCGCATGTTGCACTCATCTGTTCTGCAATTAAACATCCCCAAATCGCGCAGATGTGACCGAGCCCGACCCGAACCCGAAAATCATCTCTAGATATTTGTCTGAACCCATCCTCTATTGTCTACACCCAAAACCCCTTATACCCCCTTATACCCCCTTATATTCTCTTAACAAGGGCAAAAGTCAGGGATTATTTTCAAAGAACTGCAAGGATTATGTTTGGAAAGCTGACGAGGTGGTATATATCTGAACATGAACCATATTGATGTCTTTTTCCCCCATCAAACAAACACAGGAGAAGCAAAGCATTCCACATTTGCCTCCATCCCATCACACACACACACACACACCTGTGATGCTGGTTTCTCCCCCCTGTTGTGAAGCAGAGGATGATAAGAACACCACCCCCCCCTCCACACCACACTGGACAAAGCTAAAGAGCAGCTTCAGCAACAGACTCATTCAACCCCCCCCGCTGCAAGGAGGAACGATACAGGAAATCGTTCCTCCTTCCACTGCAATGAGACTTTACTAACTCATCTGCCTGTCAGATCCTCCATCACAGAACTGGACTAAATCAACCTGTACGGCCTGTAAATCAACCCAAACATATATTTCACATCATATGTGACGTGTTAATTACATTCCATATTGATATTATATATCATATATCACATGCATATTCATCCCATACTGATATTATATATCAGATCACTATTCTAACGTATTTTTACAATTCCACTGCATTTTTGTATTTATTTTATTTTTATTCTTTTTTTATTTTTGGTATTTTATTTCCATTTTTTTTATTGTATTTATATGTACCCTGGCTGCTACAGCGACCCAATTTCCCTTCGGGATTAATTGTAAAGTCTCTCTATCTAGCTATCTAGCTATCCAGCCCTGG
>OMKQ01015169.1:11499-35258 GCA_900302335.1 Phycis phycis
GGTAATACGTCTTACCAGTCCAAGCCACTGCAAAAATAATCCAGTTCTGGTGTTCCTGTGCACCTCACTGGCCATAGAGGACCGGTCAGCGTTGTGGCAGAGCAAAACACATCCAAATGAACAAACAAACGAATCAACACTCATTACTTGTATTAAACACTATGTTAAACAAGACAATAATCAGCACTTGAACCTGCAAGTCGATGGATTCCGATGAGTATCAACAATCATTGGAGAACAATTTTACAGAAACAGTGTTCCCATTGCACCATTTAACACTGGGCCCTGTGCTGTCAGCAGTTGAGTCGTGTCTCGTTGCCATGTTGCCCAACACTGTAGACAACGACCATCAGAAGAGCACCTCCCTGAAGTCACTGGGGCAGGCCTCCCCCTGCTGGGCCTAGCCTCCAAATGTCACGTACCTTTGGTGTTTTCCTTAAACAACGAGTTTCTGCTTTAAGGAATCCCCATTTCAACAGATCGCTCCTAAAACACATCCAAGTGCATAATTGAAAAGCAGCGGCCGTGAATTGCTCAGAGTTGAACTCCACTAAATAACATCAGAAAAGCCTGTAATTCAAATAAGAGCCGCAACCCTCTGTACAGTATAATTGCAACCCTACAACTTGCTTTCCAAGCATCAATCAGAAGAGTCTGTCCAGTGTCCCATATGGGTGCCATGTATAATTTAGAACACCATAAATATACAATCCATGTCTCACTCTCTCTCACTCTCTCCCTCTCTCTCTCTCTCTCTCTCTCCCTCTCTCTCTCTCTCTATTGTGTGTGTGTGTGTGTGTGTGTGTGCATAGGCATAGCCCTGAGATTTCCAAAAGCACACATTGCAGTCTGCTGAGATGTGTAAGTCCAAAAGGGGCATTACGTTTTGTTCATAGATGCTGGTGCAGACCTAATATGGAGACACAGCTGTTTATTCTGACCCACAAAACAATCTCGACCTGTGCAATACGGGCCTCATAGGTGGTGCTCTAAAGACATGAACTATACAGCTTAAAACTATACAAAACTGTAATCAATGTCCCTACTAAGTGTCAGCTTGTTTGAGTGGTTTTGCTCATAGATGAACACATGATGTTCCAGGATGCTGTGCTATAATATGTGCAACCACAGTGTCTGGGAGGTTGTGATTAACCCAGTTCAAAAACATGGTTAGAATGGCAGCATCCAGGACCATCTCCTTGAGAAACCTACCAAGCATATGCAATCCAATAAGCAGGGATGTGGAGAAATATGACAATCCCTGCCCTCTAATGGCTATACTGTGACATTACAATAAAAGTGATTAAATGAAATGGCATGAATCCAGATTTATCAATGGTATGAATGTATCAAGTGTGAGACTGCGATATGGAACATATGATATTGAACTACTGACTACTACAGCAATGAAATGTTTCACCTTCTTATGACAAATGTACTCTTTGTAGGTTGCTTTGGATAAAAGTGTCTGCTAAATGCCCTCAATGTAAATGTAATGTACTGAAAAAACATTTTCAGTGCTGATTCCCAATCATATCAACAACTGCCTTCAATGTGAATGTTCTCCTTTCGCCCAAAACCTAAAACTATATGGATCGATAGTTAGATAGATAGATAGATAGATAGATAGATAGATAGATAGATAGATGAATCGATCAGGACGTACCAGTGCAACATTTGTCAGAGCAACACAGTAAAACAGTCATTGACCCTCCTACCTTCCCTCCCACAGAGTCATGACGTGGGCCAGTCGCCCACTTTGTCCCCAGTGTTGACATAAAGCTGCCCAATACTTTGGTCCCGTTCAGTTGAATACTGAGGACTGTGTACTGAGGACACACTCAGCAGAGTTTTCACCAGGAGGAAGTATATATGGGTGTTTGGAAGGCGGGGAACATGGTATTTAGGAGTTTGTTCTATCTGCTCTTGCTGTGGCCTGGCTCTGTTCTGCTGAGGCCTTCAGGGTTTGATGAGGTAGGTAGGAGACATAGGAGAGACTGTGGGCTATATCTACCATGGGCACATGACATGCTGTTGATCCTATCTAACACATTGTGTATGTGTGTGTTTTGTTTCTTTTTGTGTGTATGTGTGTGTTCACTGGTTCATAATGAAATGTAAAGTTAAATAGTTACATTGCTGTCATTAATATATTTTGTACCAAAATTGTTTGTTTGCTTGTTTACAATACAGAGTTTACATCCCCACCAAACGTCCAATAAGTCTCCTTCCAGTGCTACTTCGGCTACCTCCGGTATGTATGAGTGGTCATTTATTCAGATTCAGGTCAGAGATGTTGTACACTAGCAATGGTTAATCTAGCACTTGAAATGCTTGAAACTTGTTCTGGTGACTTTCTTACTGTATTAGCAGCAATGAAATGTTTCACCTTCTGATGACAAATGTACTCTTTGTAAGTCGCTTTGGATAAAAGCGTCTGCTAAATGCCCTACATGTAAATGTAAATGTATTCATTTATTAATCAATTTTTTCCCCTCTATTGAATGCAATCTTGTTTTTCTTTCTCTTACCATCCATATGGCTCACCATTGGTAACATGGATCTACTCTCTCTCTCAGCACCCACGGGTGGCAGGCTCTGGCGCCGGTCCTCTCAGGTGCCAGACACCACCCACCTGGAGTTACTGGTGGTGGTGGGACCTGACGTCCAGCATGTCCACAAGCAGGACACGGAGCGATACGTCCTCACCAACCTCAACATTGTACGTCGTACATGCAATACATACAGCAGCCTGTGTGTGTTTTTTCTAGAGACAGCATGGGATTTAGGCTGACTGATGCCATTTGAAGAGATTTAATCACTTATGGAGATTATATATATGGGATCCGAGTGGTACCAAACAGAAGGATGGAATGATAAGCAGATTTATTGTTTTGACTTATGCAGTATGATGCCATAAACGATGATGTTACATATTAAACTAATGCAAAACTAATAGTGAGATGAACATTTGCCCCAGGCCTCAGAGCTGCTGAGGGATATGACCCTGGGGGCCAACATGAGGGTGCACCTGGTGCGCATGATAATCCTCTCTGAATCAGAGGTCAGCCGCTCCTCCATGGACCCTCAACAGCATCCTATAACACAGACTTTCTTTGTGTCGTTCTCTGTCTCTACCTATTATCTTTCTATCTCTCCCTTCTTTCATTTTTTCTCTGTCTATCTTTGTCTTTTCCTTTCTTTCTTTCTTTCTTTCTTTCTTTCTTTCTTTCTTTCTTTCTTTCTTTCTTTCCTCAAGCCTCCCGTCCTTTCTCTCAGTATTGCATGTCATGAGTGTGCAAGCACATCTCACTCCATTCGTCCATTCTCTTCCAGCCAGAGATCCAAATGTCCCCAAATATAAGCTCTTCTCTGAGAAGTGTGTGTGATTGGGGCCGGAAGATTAACCCTGTCAATGAAAGCGACTCCTTACATGCCGACCTGTTGCTGTACATCACAAGGTATAGTCCGTAGTCGCGCCACATGCTCACACCCACGTCCACAAATGTACAATATCATTAAGGGTGCTCCGACTTCATGCGTGATGTTTTGGGATACGTACGACAGGTACGACCTCATGCTGCCTGATGGGAACAAGCAGGTGAGAGGCGTGACCCAGCTGGGCGGAGCCTGTTCCAGTGACTGGAGCTGCGTGATCACGGAGGACACAGGCTTTGATCTCGGCGTCACCATTGCTCACGAAATCGGCCACAGGTATAGAGCAGCAGCAGTTACTTTGGGTTGGAACTAGAAGTGTGTATATAAAAAATGTATTGGTCAATTTAACGTGCATTTGTCTTCTGTCACATACACCACATTTCTTAAAAAAAGCACATTGTATTTGATATATTGGGAATAGTGACACCGACACTTTTATCTAAAGTATCTTACATTACTTGGCATTGAGTAGCCCGGTGGGAAACAAATGTGGTTGAAAACACATTTGAAACTTGTTCTGGTGATTTTCTTACTGTATTAACAGCAATTAAATATTTCACCTTCTTCTGACAAATGTACTTATTGTAAGTCGCTTTGGATAAAAGCGTCTGCTAAATGTAAATGTAAATTTGTGTTCATTACATTGTGAAGGCTTTTTTCTCTTTCTTTTTTCTTTTTTTCGTTCCCCCCAGTTTTGGGGTGAACCACGACGGGGTGGGGAATGCCTGTGGCAGGACTGGCTTCATGATGGCCTCTGACGGGGGCTACAATAGTGTGGACCTCACCTGGTCTGCCTGCAGCAGGCAGCAGCTGTTGGCTTTCTTTAGGTGCTTCCATTTTGTCTGGTCTCTACAGCGCAGCTGTGCACAGAGGCACACAGCTGTGCACAGCTCCACATCACCCACACTCCAGAGAGTAGTAATGAGCATCTTCATCTGTTCCATATAGCATGACGTGTGATTTCTAATGTTTTCATTTAGTTCCACAGTTGAATATGTAGGATATGTATCTGCCCACAAGGAAAATTGAACCGTCTGTAGATCAGTGACAGATCAGTGACTGTGTGTGTGTGTGTGTGTTTGTGTGTGTGTGTGCGTGTGTGTGTTAGTGGGGAAATCTATGAGTGAAAATGTTTCACATTGACAATTCAATTCTTGGTTATTATCTTATCGCAGACTAATCAACTTGCTTGTTGTATTCGTTTGTTGGATCATTTGTATTAACATCGGTCATGCTTTTGAATATTGGGAAATGTTGTTGTTAGTGAAGGAAAGGCACAATGTGTGAACGATCCTCCGGCGCTGGGAAACTCTCTCCAGGACTGGAAGCCCGGACTGTACTACGGAGTGGATGACCAGTGTCGGATAGCCTTCGGCAGCACTGCCAGGGCCTGCTCCTTCACCAGCCCTGACCAGGTGAACACACGTAGGGCCACTGCTGGGTGCCACTTGCTCCCATCAAAAAATTGTTACAAGATTTTTGTATATTTTGTAAATTGTAGATTTTGTAAACCATTTGGTAAACAAATGTGTCTCCATCACTAGCCGCCGTGTCGCGTTCTGTCCTGTCACATCCATGTGGGCGACGATAGCTCCTGCAAACGCCTGCTGGTTCCTCTGCTGGACGGAACAGAGTGTGGACCAAAGAAGGTAGGCCTACCGCTCTGTCGGTGATCAGCTTTAGACCTAACATTGACACAAGCCCTCTAATCATTTTATGAATGGTGCTATAGGGGATCAAACAGAGAGCCAGAGCAGAAAAGTACATCTTTCCTTTTTTGTGTTTTTAAGTGGTGCCTAAAGGGGCGCTGTGAGGCCCCAGACGAGCTGAGCTCCCTGGTGGTCCACGGTTCCTGGTCAAGCTGGTCCGATTTCTCCTCCTGTTCGCGTATGTGTGGCGGGGGAGTGCGTCATCGCACGCGAGACTGCAACAACCCCAGGTACAGAACACACATCCCAACCATTAGTCACGCCCTGAGTCACAAACCAAGTTACTGCATGGTAATGCAAGCCAATTGGACCAATTCTTCATTTGGAATAACATCATTTATTGTTGTTGTTGTCATATCCCAGACCTGCTTTTGGAGGGAATGAGTGTGAGGGCCAGGATGTTGAGGCTGAACTTTGTCACCAGCAGGTAGTGGTATGTCCCAGGTTATGTTGTCTACAGTGGCTGTCCATACAATAGGTCAGTGTTGTTTACTCGGCAAATCATTGATCCGTTCAGGCGCCGAGTTTCAGTGATCTTTTGCGAAAGGTCAGTGGGTTTGTTTTGTCGTCTGACAGAAGTGCTGACTAATAACTTGGCAACCACGACACGTGTTGCTTGGCAATATCAGTTGCTTGGCAACAACGTCTCAAAACGTCCTAGACTGATCTTGAGAGAGAGGGGAAAGAATATTGTGAAGCACTGCCAATACCAGCAAATTGGATTTACATTTTGTATACTCTCACATTGATTGGTCACAAACCATATATGTTGCAATTACCACCTTCTATTCTCTATTTTCACTACCAATACAGCCCTGTGCTGGTTCCCAGCTGGACTTCATGGCCCAGCAGTGCTCACAGACAGACCCCCAGCCCCTCTCCCTGCTGCCCAACACCGCCTCTTTCTACACCTGGCTCCCAGCCGTTGGTTTGATCACAGGTGGACACTGTCACTGTCCACATACTGTTTCTTCTTCAGTATATTATACAGGACATTGTAGGGTTCATCTGGTAAACAGTGCTATGGATAACATTTCACTATAGAGTTTACTTTGTATTCTTCTGTGTGTCTGATCTCCAGGGGATGAGCAGTGCAGGCTCCTGTGCCAGTCAGAAGGGGAGAACTTCATCGTGAGCAGAGGGGCCCAGTTTACAGACGGGACACGCTGTGAGAGCGACACGCCGGCCTCCTTTGGCTCCACGGCTGCTTGCCTCAGAGGAAAGTGTCAGGTATACAGTATATACTGCACGCAGCAGCCACGTTGAGGTGGGTTGCATGTATGTGCTGCTGATTCACGGCTCTCTGTGTCCCTTGGCCCCACGTCCCCTCCCAACAGCTGTTTGGCTGTGATGGGGTGTTGCATTCTGGGAAAGTGCACGATGTTTGCGGGGTGTGCGGGGGAGATGGCTCGTCCTGCAGTCTCACCGCTGGCTTGTACAGAGGGGGTCAGGCCAGAGGTAGCTTTGCTGTTCAGTTAACCCCATCAACTGATTGACCAGGGCAGTATTTCTACTGTGTCTCTCAATGTATCAACTCTCTTAAGAGTGTATGGAATATCCTCACTTGCACCCTTATAGGTGCAAGTGATGGCTGTGCCAGCCATTGTGTTACCAATATCAATTAAAAAGTGATTACTCAAACCTGACATACATTCAACAGTTGCAACCACTGATTTTAAAAGCCTGCTGCTTTGTTTTTCCAGAGTATGTGACCTTCCTCTCACTGCCTGTGAACGCAACACAGGTACTTATTGTGAACAGGGCGCCGGTCTTTACTCATATGGGTGAGTACAGGCTTTTCTTAGTCTTATCATGGCCTGACGTGATCGCAAAGCATCTAGAACCGCATGGCCTCAGTAATACGATGATGTCGTTGGTCCACCCAGCCGTGTTGGTGGGCGGTCGCTACGTGGTGTCGGGGACAGGCAGCGTGTCACTCAACGCCACGCACCCCTCGCCGCTGGATGACGGACACTTGGAGTTCCTTCTGTATTTGACCCCTGATCTTCTGCCCGAGAGGGAGGAGCTGCGTCTGCCGGGGCCAATAGAACAGGAGACACACATACAGGCATGGAAGGAATAGATATACTGATCAGAAGATAATGAATAGATAATGAACAATACCTGGTTCTGTTTACATTGTGTCCGCTGAAGAAGGAATTTATCCTTTTTTAAAGGAATTAATCCTTGGACACCAATGCCAATATTGTTATTTAAATGTGGAGGTTGCCTTAATATAACAGTGTAGAATCAAGCCAAGGTAGAGGCTGCCTTGATGACAATGAAGAATCAACCCACAGGCCTAGGGAAACTGAATAAACCAATTACTGTGAATTAACAATTAATCATTTATTTGGCAGGTCTATCGTAAATATGGAAAAGAATATGGAGAGAAAACAAACCCTAACATAACCTATCAGTTCTACGTACCAATCAGAAATGAGGATGTGGAGGAAACCAAACCCCAGGGAGAGTGGTCCGTCTCCAAGACCCCCTGCTCTGTCACATGTGGCTCAGGTGAAATCACATCCTCTTACCAATAAAGTCACATCCTGTTACCGGTAGTGCTCATAGAAACTCAATAATAAAATAAAGAGACTCACAGAGACATTAACTGCCAAGTTCAATTGAAAAGGATTCCCAACCATTAACATTTTACTTTCACGAGGGCATTCATAAATTTCAGTGGTGTCGCAAACTTTCTTAGTTCTGTAAACCTATGATCTTAAAGGAGCCAAATGAAACACATTGACTGTACTATTCGTACAATGAACATGATATGTCATCAGAGATTAAGGAGACATGCCTCGTCAAAATACTGGCTTCCCTGAAAAGCATGCCTTCTTCTATGATGCCTTATTCTCAGAGTAACCTGGGTTGCCAGATATGAACCAAATTGGCACAGAAACACAGCAGCCATTGAAGCAAGAAAACTGGATCAACTGAGATTGTACTACATTTTATCTGACCTGAAGAGCTTTGTCCTCGAAAACGCTCCCTGACCAGAGCCATGTGTGGCAACCCACATGAGCTTTGAGTCTGCCCACCGCGAGGCTGTCAGAGACAGCTTTCTCCAATATTGGGAATTTGGACTGCAGTGGCTACTTTAAAAGCTCAGTGTCAATGTTACGTTTTATACCTTTTAACCTGTTATGCAGGAAACTCCGATACAGCACTGGACACTGCCTGTTCAAATGGTACTACATTTCCCTGTATACCCATGTCTCCTAGGTATGCAGAAAAGCGTGTATGTCTGTGTAGATGAAAGCAACAAGAAGCTTTTAGAGGAGATCCACTGTGATCCTCTGCCTTCATCTGCACCTCTACAAGCACCCTGCCAGCTTCCTGCCTGTCCACCAAGGTTATGTTCACGTTTACTCTACTTATTTATCCTTCATTTTATTCACATGTTATCTCTCTCTCTGCCATTAATCCTTTATCTTTTCTACTAATCTTTTTCCTTCCCCCCATCTATCTTGCTTTTATATATCTCTATATTGTATAGTTATACTGTATATATCACTTAATTTGATCAATTGACAATTTGGTAATGTGATTCCAGATGGGAGGCAGGGACGTTTGGCCCCTGCAGCGCCTCCTGTGGTGGGGGTCAGAGGGTGCGCCCTGTGAGGTGTGTCCAAACACAAGGAGGGACCGATGCCGACGTCCCCGCAAGTGAATGTCTGTCTGATTCAGCGCCTGATGCTTTGGAGACATGCAACCTTCAACACTGCCCTGCCAGGTAGACATCTATATCTATATGTTTGTACAGCTACCGAGAGGTTGGAGAGATCTGATATCTATCTAAATATAGACTGAGAGAAAAGACTTGGCTTCTCACCAATGTTTTTACCATCCAATAAAACATGTTTATGTGTTCATTAAAAAGCCCTGCCTTCCCAGATGGCTTGTGTCCGAGCCAGGAGACTGTTCAGCAGTGTGTGGGCCAGGAGAGGCCAAACGCACCGTGTCATGTGTGCGTCCAGAGGATGGCCAGGAGGTCACCGTGGATCACATCTTCTGTCCACAGCACGTCAAGCCATCTGACTTTGTGCATTGTGTGGTGGACGTGTGTCCCATGGGCTGGGACAGAGAGAGACAGGTAAACCTCTTTGAGATGCTTTTTGAAAGTGGCTATCGTGAAAAACACCCTTGGGTTATGAATGCACAAGTCATTTAATGATATAATTGTTTTCTAACTCTACTCCTCCATCCTAGTATGAAGATAAATATCTCATAAATGTGTGTGTGTGTGTGTGTGTAGGGGGGGGGGGCACAGAAACTGATGTGCTAAAGTGCTGTCTGTTTGTCTTCTATCTCTCAGGATGTTAAGGGCTCTGCACTGATGCCACGCTCCCGACAGCCTCCTGTGTATGTGTGGAGCCCCGTCATTGGCCAGTGCTCCAAAAGCTGTGGCAACGGTGAGTCCTGTCAGCGTGATGTTTATGTTCATTCACAAAACAACTCTGGTCAGACTCAAACCAAAGCCTGCTGTTTGTGTAGGAACGCAGCCGGTGAGGTTCTCCTGTGTGGACCACCAGACCACACTGGGCGTGCTCGAGTTGCTCTGCGAGGGTTCCAGCAAACCACAACCTTACTTTGAGGTGTGCAACACCTCCCCCTGCCCTCCAGTGTGAGTAAATGCACGTTTTACTATTTTACTATGTGAATCAATATAAACTGCATGTCCAACTGATCCATTATATGCACTGAAACAATCTCAAAGCAAATACATGTAGGCTTTTTATTGTTAAAATCCAATGAAAACCAAGAAACTGATGAGAGGTTATTTATCTAACAGCTAGTGGGGTGATTTGCAGACCAAAAGGTGCTTTGATTGCTGCTGTCTCCAACCTAGCTGCTTCATCCTCGTTTAAGATTCCTAACCCTTGCTCCTATCAACGTTGCTCCTATATCTTTAAATTGCATCATTTGAACTGAAGTGAACTGTGCCTGACCGTACTGGCAGGTGGCGCTCCAAGCCAAGTGTGTGCAGTGTGACCTGCGGTGGGGGCGTGGCCAACAGAGTGCTGTACTGCGCCCGGGTCACGGATGCGGGTGCAGAGGAGGAGATTGTAGAGGACGGCGACTGTGGTGCCTCTCCCAAGCCCACAGCAGTGGTGCCCTGTAACACCCATAGCTGCCCTGCGAGGTGCTGTTATTACCACACACACACGGATACATACAGGCATGCACACACGCACAGACACATACACATACACACCAACAAGACATACAGACAGACACATACATACATGCACACACACAGACACACACACACACACACACGCACACAGCAGAACTCTGCGGGACATTAACCACCACCTCTTTTCCATGAGTCCATTGGTCCAGATGGAAGGTCTTGGGAACAGAATCCTGCTCAGTGACGTGCAACCTGGGCGTAGCTCCCAGAACTGTCGCCTGCGTCCAGTTTGTCCACGGCAAGGAGAGCACCGTCCACGAGATAGAATGCCAGGCAGCGGTCAAGCCGGCGACCACGGTCCCCTGCCTGGTGCAGGTTTGCACCTTCAGGTGGGAGGTCAAGGAGTGGAGCCAGGTATGCACACATGGATATCACACCTTGAGTCTATGGTTTGTGAATGAATAGACCTGGACGTATAGTTGAATGTTATGACCATATATGCAGATGAGACTATATTCTTGATCCTTGGGTGTGTGTGTCCCAGTGTACAGTGTCCTGTGGGTACGGCATCCAGTCCAGAGCTGTGTCCTGCATGGGCCCCTCAAGCCCGATGCCCCTGACCCCTCTGCTCTGCATGCACATGCCCAAGCCCATCACCATTCGAGGCTGCGACACCGGGGCCTGCACAGCCTACACAGAGCTTACCAGCACCCCTTCAGCCTTCACAGCCACAGCCGCTCCCTCCATCGCCGGCAGGACGGAGGCTCCAAGCGCAGGGGACCCTCTCCCGTCTGTCGCTCCCAGCTGGACGACTGCACCCCCGAACACGAGCGCCCTACCCTCGGCCACGCACATGAGTGGTCAGCCGTCCCCCCAAACCATTCGTTCATCACCAGGAGCCGCTGCAGATAGCAGAGTGATGGCCTTTTCTGTTGAGGTAACCACATGGCGCACGTTGTGTTTGTTTGTTTTCAGGATTGTGTGGGAGGTTACTACTGGAGGAATCCGGCACACTGGACTTGCGGCATGCGGTTGGACGCTGCATGGTGTCGATCGGCCGACCCCTGGACGAGGTCATCCACATCAAGGTGGAATCTGCGGCGTTGAAATGCCTACATAGTACGCATCTGTCAAAACAGCTGGTATATTGGTGCACCTACAGAACCATTACGGTCCTTCTGTTTATCTAAAGCTTATCTAAAGGTTTATCTAAAGGGACTTTCAGGTTAGGCTAAGAATAACCAAAGTACACAATAAATTTCAACAAGGCAACCACAAAGAAAATTCTGTTATATTCTAAAAAAACAACTGGACAGAGTGCAGAGTCACTGTAGCGCTAGAGCTATTATGACTGAATGTTGAATGATGAGTCAGTATTATCCTGTGAATAAAACTCCTCTCCTCAGAGGAATATGTGGCCTTCTTCGACCGGCTGGCCTTCGTGAGGAAGTGTGGGCAGATGCAAGGCATCGAGATGACCACCAGGAGCAACGTTCTGCTGCTGCGGCAGAACCTGCTGAGCCCGGGGAGCGGAGCGCTGCTCTCCTACACCTCTCAGAGAAACACCAAGAGGAGCCACCACCAGGGTACACTAGTGAGCTGGTTACCAGAGGGAACCCTGAGTCTGTCCATTGTGCATGGATCTGAATGTTGTCACTGATAAGAGAAAGTGTAATTCAGGAGTTCAGGGAAGAACAGTTTTGGTTTTACATTGGATTGGTTTCATAGATATCCCAGAGCTGGAGGCTCACACTTGCTTTATGTTCAATGGAAAGTCTGGCCATTTGAGAGAAAGAGATGTATATATAAACACACACACCCCCGCTCCCTCCCGCAGACTGTGACATCCAGCTGTTCTCCTCCAGCGGGGTCTTTGAGAACCCAACCATGTCCAACACCAGCTCCACGTGCCGGGTTCTCATCAACGCGCCCCCCTCCGTGAAGATCCAGATCCAGGCCCTGAACATCCACCCTCAGATCCATGCCAGCGACGCCCAGTCCACCTACATCATGGTGACAACCGCTTGGCTGGCCGTCTTGTAAAAGAAGAGGGGTTTGCTGGTCATGTTGACTGACAAATGACAGCCAGTGTTAACGATGGTTGGGTTTGTTTTTCTGAAGTCCCCAATCATATCTAGCATTTATTTTCCTTCCCTGCTTTTTATTTTTTTCATCAGATCCGAGACATTGACGTCCTCAAGACAACGGTGTTTCAGGGTCCTCAGCTCTTCCTCTGGCGGTCCTCAGGAAACATGGCAGAGGTGGAATTCCATGGAGACTACCTGCATTCCAAAGGAAGCTTCAAAGCTGAATATACGTTTGTGTGACTTTTATGCGAGTAGTGAAGAAAAACAATTGTGTTTGGCATATACAGTATTTTTTTGCATTTTAAAGTTCTTAACGGTTGATATTTTGTAACACGAAGAAAAAGAAGCTACTTCTTAGAGATTCTACGGATTAATTGCTTTTTCAGTCGTTACAGTAACTACTTACAGCTTTCAAGAAAAACAAACGGAAACATTCAGAAGCTCAGAACTTCAATAATCACTTCATGTTCTGCACACAAAACAATAGTTAGGAAATATTTTATATTCATGACTTTAACCTCTTGTTATTGACACTCGGCACTCAATTTAAATACAAATTGAAATAAGAAAATAAGCTATATTGTTATCTCTTTCCCTCAATAAGGCAGTGCATTTTTGCAGTGGGGTGGGGGGGTCACAGAACCGTAAGAACCCTTTCCATAACAACCGGTTCCCTGGGTACTCAGGGCACCGTGCTTCACCTCTCCCTGCAGCCCAACCTTCCCCATCCTGTCACTACCAGCACCAACAGGTCTAAATGTGTACTCCGTCTTCCAAGATAGAACAGGAACACTGGGGTCAACCACTGCAACAGGGGGCACTGTGACTGCTCTCACTGGATAGTCTCTAGGCCACGGAGGCCTCCAGCAGATCCCTCATGTCCAAGAGGGCCTTCTCCACAGTCCTCCCGTACTTGGCAGCGTGGGTCTCCTCGCAGCTGTTGAAGGCCGTGATGGCCACGTTGATGTGCTCCTCCATGGGGTTGTAGCACACGCCGTAGCCATCGGGCACCAATGGGCCGAAGCACATCACACAGTCTGTTTTGGAGCCAACCTTGGGGCACAGAGGACAGAAGCATGTGGGCCACGTGATCTACGTTTGTTCAGGCTCTAGTTGCAGCACCTTAACATGCACGTCCCTGGACACGTGGAATGAAGATTACTGTAGTTTTAGTTTAAGTAAAAATGTATTATTATGATGATGATCATCATCATCATCATCATCATTATCATCATCATCATCAGGAACATTATTATTATTATTATTATTATTATTATATACATATAGGTATGTTTACATATACATTTAAATATCATATTAACAATAGTTTTGTGTGGGTATCATCTTTAAGATGGTGTTTTGAAAGTGGATCTGGGCCACAATACATTGTGAGCACACAGACACACCATCATCTAGTCCTAGTCCTAGTCGACGTTCTTTGCCAATCTGGGGACCTGTCTGCCCAAATCCAGGAGGGGTTCCACCTACAGGACAATTGCTCATGCCAGTTGCTGGCTAATAACACACCTCCAATTATGACATGATATGTGATGGCCAAGCAGCAGTACAACCCACCTGACTGGTGGACAAATTAAAATGCTGAGCCACAGCGTAGGAGGTATCCATGAAGATCCCTGGCATGGAGGTGAGGTCCTCGATACCCTGCAGCCTCAGCCCCAGGAGATGTCTGTCTATGGCTTGCCCATAGATTGCCTTGCCAAAAACACAGAAAAACTGTGACGTGGACTAATAGACAGAACGTGTGGACATTGGTGGCAGACCCAACCTTACATCTTTTGTCATCTGACGGTGGGTCTGAACTGCTTGGCGCAACAAGGCAACCTTCTCTGTGTTCTGTTGAGAAGCAGGAGAAGGGGTCATGGAACTGAAGTGTGATTCTGGTCTAAAGATCCAGGTACTCAAACACTGTGCTGTACTGTGTTATTCTATTCTACCTGCTTAGCTGGATCCTCCATGGCCTGCACGAACTTTGTTGAATCCAACGTAGTTGACCTGATTACATCTGTTCGCCCGTATTTAAACATTCGTAAGGAAGCACTCTCATAGGTGGAGCAGCACATATTATACATTCTGCAAAAAAACAAGTATGAAATAATCAGATATTGTATTTGTAGAGCATACAGCACAGCCACATAAAGTAATACTGTTGTAGGAAGAGGTTCAGAAAACGATCATTACTCACCTAAAGTAGGCAAGTTGAAGAGCCAGCTGTACGAAAGCATCAGGACTCAACTTATGTCGCTTTGGTACGTTTTGTCCAAAATGTGAGAACATGAGCACCTTCACATCCAGGTCATGGACCATCCTACCAAAACAAAGAAGAAACTAAGATACACGGAGAAGACAAGTCAACCAACTCAATTCTTTGACAATAACACACCAAATACATGTTCACATGCTGCGACTATTACATGCCAGCTACATGTTCACATACAGCGACTATAAGACACCACATACATTTTCACATACTGTGACTATAACACACCCCATGCATGTTCACGTGCTGCGACTATAACATGCCAGATACATTTTCACATACTGTGACCACAAAGTGCATGTTCACATGGTGAGTCTAGAACACACCACATACATTTACATTTACATTTAGGGCATTTAGCAGACGCTTTTATCCAAAGCGACTTACAAAGAGTACATTTGTCATCAGAAGGTGAAACATTTCATTGCTGCTAATACAGTACGAAGTTACCAGAACAAGTTTCAAGCATTTCATGTGCTAGATTAACCATTGCTAGTGTACAACATCTCTGACTAAGTGCCAAATTACAAAGAGCAGTCAAAGTGCCGAATTACAAAGAGTAAAGATTAAAGTGCCACAGTCTAAATACGGTGACCAGAACACGCCACATACATGTTCATGTTTTGCTTGGCGTTCTCAATGTCCCTCTTCACCTCCGGGGTGATGTTGAAGCGTAGCTTCTGGGGCATGGCCAGGGGCACCATGGGGGACCGCAACATGTCTGGCTGCTGCCTGGGGGTCAAAAGATGGCGTCACCATCGAACGAAATCAAAACGTCACCGTTAAGATTTGTCAATCTCCAGAGATATCTGCTGTTGAAAAGGAATAAAATGTTCAAATGTATAAAAAACCCTCAAACAACTTGCATGTATTGAACGACGTAATCGATGAGGAAGACGATGGGCGGCCCTTCAGCGGGTGCGTGTTCATAGACCAGTCCACATGTGCCATCTTCACCGACAATGAACTGGAGAGGATTCACAAAAGCTCTATTTATACAGCACTTTTTTACACTCAGTTACAAAGTGCTAAACATACACACACAAAATTGCAAGCGAATAAACAATGTAAAAACACACCACAATGAGAGACAGAACAAATTTAACCAAAAACAAAACTAAAGGTGATCACGACTTTGCAATCACCTTCAGTTTTTTGGTGGGAGCAAGGGATGGATTAAAGGTTGAGATGTGAGGATTGAAGTGGTCGCAAGGTGGAATGATTAACAAGGAGGGCAAGGTCATGCAATGCCTTCAATGAAATCAACAGGATCTTGTAATCTACCCAGAACAGGTGGTCATGGAGGGGGCTTGGGTTTGGCAGAGAAATAGAGCTGTGCATCATCAGCATATAACAGCGATAAGATGTCTTGAAGTGGCTGAACAAATGACCCATGGGAAGTGTGTATGAAAAGAGGATTGCTGCAAGGGACTCAACACAGCAGGGGGTGCAGAGGAGGACACATAATAATAATAATTATCATTATTATTATTCCATTCCATTAGTAAAGTAATACCAGAAATGCCAATCCAGTTATGCAACCAATCAAGTAAATTAGAATGATCGATGCTGTCAAACGCAGCAAATCAAGCAAAATAAGAATAGAATATTCCCCTTTGTCAGCATGCATAAGAATGTGATTGGTCACTCTTAGCAATGCATGTGTTTCTCAGTATGTTCAATAAAACAATCTCTCCGGCTGCAGACAAGCATGAAGAAAGAGGTTGTGGAAGTCAACGCAGCTAAAATGTGAAATCCTCTGTGGTCTGATTGACTGTGCCTGCCTCTGCATGAGCCAGTTTAGATATCAGACTACTCCGGGCTCATTTCTGACCAATCAGGGCATCTCTTCCCTGAATGGTTCTGGGAATCCAGTCACATTCACGCTAACAGCATTATCACAACTCATTATCACAACTTATCACAACGTATCAGACCTAGGTAGGGATGGCATTTTTTGGGGTTGTTTATGTTCAAAATCATACTCTCTGTTTCTACTCTTTCCTGCTCTCCCCCTAACAACTCCTATCCCTATATTTCAGCCCGCAACCGGAATTGAGTGCGATAATTATGACCATAACCACAGCAGCTGCAACCACACGTTGACCAGAGGTGACCCCGGCGCTGACCTGCAGTGTCTTGTCGAACCAGCGGTTGCCGCTGTTCCAGCGCGCCCCTCCCCCGTGCAGCATCTGGGCGGCCACGCGGCTGCTGTACAGCTCGTCCGACACACGGGGCATGGGCGCGTCCAGACACACGGTGAAGATGCTCTTCTGAATGGCGCGGACAGACTCCTTGTTCGTCTTGTCTGCAGAGGACAACCAATACACACGGTCAGCCATTGTGCCGGTTTGTGGTTAAATACCTTTCAGGAGCTTTTCTTACAGAATCATTTTTTGTAACAGAGTAGTGTATTAGTTTCAGAATTTTGCAGTAGTAGTTTTACCACCCCTACTGTGGATACTGCATCTGATACACCGAAATGTGGATCATTTCCAACTGTATCCTGTTGTGTTATTATGTTAGTTAACTCCACACTCTTAAGTGCTTCTGAGCTCACGTGTTGTTAGTGTGTCAACATGCTGTCTATCCCGATGACAAGGGTGAGACGAGGGTGGGATTTGAACAATAAAAAAGGTGGGTACAGTGGCAACAGCCACTGTATCGAGGACAGAGTTTAATCACTTCCATATTTCAGTCAAACACCTGTACAGCCTGTCCCGAGGTACCCCCCTCCCATCATCATCATCATCATCATCATCATCATCGCCATGCCAGCCTCACCCTTGATGAGGTTGTTGTAGGCCTTGCCCCAGGTGTTGCGGTGCTGAGACGTCAGGATGCCGATGGGCTCCTTGTTGGTCTGCAGGGAGGAGTTCCAGATCTTCTCCAGCTGCATGTAGATCTGGTCCACGGTCAGCGGGGAGCTATCGCTGTTGTACACGTCCAACACGAAGAACTGATGGGGACAACGGGAGCCCATGGGCCGCACTCATTGCAGTGTCACCTAACAGCTTTTCATCTCATATAGAGCTAATAATAACAATAACTATACATCAGATAGGCTCAGACAGGGGGGAAAGGATGGACTAGAGGATAAGGTCTCCCAGTTGGAAGGTTCTCTGGGTTCATACTCATCTGTTATCTGTCTGGGGTCTACCTGTAGGCATCCCTGAGCCTGATAACTAACCACTGCCTGCTTATTATGTACAGTATATTAGTATGTATATATTCTGTATCTAAAACAAATAGAACACGGCCAGTCACTTGGATAAAAGCATCTGCCAGGTGCCTAAATAAAAAATACATAAATGACATAAATAAATAAACAGCACAATTAGAGTACCTGGAAGTTGTGCACCACGGTGATGTGCGTGGGCGCTGTGGTAGTGTAGTTGGCTACGGTGTCTCTCTTTGGTCCGGGGATTCGGCAGGAGGAGAGGATCTGGTTATATTGGTCCATGCATAGAGGCTTCCCGCCGAGGTATTCCAATGGCAAGGTGTCGCTGGGACACAGAGCCACTCGTTATCCATGTATCACTTTTGGCAACATCGTATCAGAAAGGGGTTGGGAGTATTTCTGTAGATTTGTGTTGTTATGTTGGTGTAAAACATACCTGTCAATCATTTTTTTGAACTCCAAGATGCCAGCAATCAATTTGGCAGCAAACCTACCAAAGAGTAAATCATTTAATAAATATTATTTCTATGCATATATATATATATACATATATATATATATAAGAAAGACAGAGACAGAAGAACATCTTCAATAATTATTAATGTGCATCATATTATAACATCAATATTAATCATATGCATAACATCATATTTACAATTGACAATTGTTAAGGTTGACCACAGAGACCGACTTGTTGGTGTTTATTATGCACTGTGTAATGTTGCTGTGCTGTTCCACATTGTTCACTGCATATCCCACCGGTCAGTGTGGTCAAAAAAAGCCCAGCCATGTTTACCAGCTGTGAAAGTGCCGAAAATAGCCGGCGAGAGAAACAGGATGAGTCTGTGTGAAGGTTGACGTGTTGCTCCAGCTGATTCAGAACCCCGAAGCATGAATCAGATGAAAAGTAAACAGCCCCTCTCTCTCACTGTCTGTTCTCAGTCAGGTCTGGTCATCGCTGCCCTTTTTTTTCCAAGGGCAGCAATGCAAACACATGCATGTGTGCTTATACCTTTTGTAGTGGTTTTCCAAATCACAGTCCCTCCCAGCCAAACTATGGTTGATTTCACCGCACCTTTCTCATTCCGATGTCCACCGCATTGACCATCATTGTTTAGTCACAGAAGTAAATCTTCCAGAAGGGAATAAACCAGGACCTAAAATCTAATAATGTCAGTGGTGGATGCATTTGAAATTAAATGACTTAATTGTTAATGATTCACTGTTAAAACAGCGGTGTGTGTGTGTGTGTGTGTGTGTGTGTGTGTGTGTGTGTGTGTGTGTGGTGTGTGTGTGTGTGTGTGTTTAATTGTTTCCCTTCAAACCACTAACTGCGAGGACTCAATCCCTCTGTGGTTCCTGAACTACTTCCCTATATTGATTATGACCACACCCTCTCTGTCCAATTAGGCCATAACATCAATTATGTCTATGATCTTAACAAAATTGTTATGGGAACATATGTTGTTTTGTCTTGTTATGGGAATATTCCGAATTAATTCAAATAATAACAAAACTATAATGGCTCCTCCTACTTACTGGCATTCAACCAGTGAGAACCTAAGTTAAAATGGGTCTGTGTTGTTGTGGTGAGTGCTGACAAGAACCCTGCAGGTCTAGGGGGAACCTCACCTCATCTGCCCCTGGCGGTCGTGGAAGTGCATGCGGGGAAGCACCACCCCTGGGCTGGTGTACACTGCCACTGGCATGCGACAGTCCAGATAAGCAGACTGCATCCACCATTCTGAGAGCTGGATGACCACAACAAAGAATGAACAAACAACATTTAAACATTAACACACACACAACTATTGCTTACAATGCGACCAGATCACTATTACTATTGTCTATTGTCTTATAGATTGTAGTTTATTGTCTTGTCTTTCATTTTTTATATTTCCTTTAATTGAAGTGATTTTCAGTGAATTCAGACAGGTAGGAGATAGGAACCGGGTTTAAATGCATTGAGGTGAGTGTTGGGGAACAAACCCAGAACCATTCATCTGCAGGCCAAACAGCACTAAACTACACTCACCAATGTTATATATATATCTACATTCATGCTCACACAAATCAAATGCATGTATAAAACACATTTTAAACAACCAGTTGACAAAAGTGCTGCACAAATGAATGTTGCAGAAAGCAATTAACCAAAGAAAACTGGACGTATCAAACCTGAAGATGTAGCCTATTAATCAACATACATACCGTTGCAAATTCTAGCGAATGCGAATGGGTTCTGAGGTGGTGTTTCAGACAACACATGCGTTACTCATACCCAGTTCTCAGTCTTTCGGGCTCGGCGCTCCAGGCCCTTCTGCAGTCTCTCTCCCACGCCCCCCTGGAGGAACTCGGCCACCAGTTTGTGTGTGTGCTCCAGCTCTTCCTCACTGACGATGGGCTCCAGCATGGCCAGGTAGCGCTCACATGTCTGCCTGAGCGGGGGCACAGGCAGCCTGGGCAGGCCCTCCTGGTGCACCACGGACCTCTCGGGGATCTGGCAGACGACTACTGGTTTGACCAGGCATGATGGATGCTTCACCAGGCCCGGCCGCAGCTATTATAGAAACGTGATCAGTGGGGCTGCAATGGTTATTTTGTATGGTTCATCATTCTATCAGTTATGTTTTGCTTGTTTTCTATGTCACAGATTAAATGCACATTTCCGTAACAAGTGGTCAGCTCAGTCTTGGAAATGTGCCTGTACACACAAGAAAAAGCATCAGTCTTTATTTTATAATGATCTGAAAGTGAGAACGAAATTACCAACTGTCCATCTTTGAATGTTATATGAGTCATAAAATAATTAGTCATAACTATTTGGCTATGTAGTTTGATAGAATGTAGGTTGCTCCAGATATGATCCAGGTTATCTTTAGAAAGGTGGGTCCTGCTGTTCTACTCAAACTGTCAACACGTTTTTGACTCCTATTATCTGCAGGCAGAGCAATAATATCTGGCACTTCTGTTCATAAATGGGATAGAAGGGTCTCCTAAACACATTTTATCAATTACAATTAGCATTACTTTATACGGGCATTAATTTCACTCGAATGGTACCTAGTTCAATCGAATCCTGACATAAATATATCAGAAAGCCTAGTAGTCAGCTGGAGGCCTCTTATTTGTTTCGACAATACATGGTTAGTTATTTAAAATATGTTTAAATGAATTAGCCAGATCGCAGCAATTATACACGTTTAGAAACGCGATTTGGAAATGCAGCAGTCTTGATGTTGGTTTTGTATACGACAAATGAGGATTTGACAGCAGTCTTGACCATACTATCGCAGTGCTATTTAGGCTGTGTTCTGTGACAACAATCATTGGGATGACAGTGTAAACACAAGTGCAGAAGTGTTCAATCGGTCGATATATTGATTGCTACAAAGCAGCGTTATCTGCGTTGATATTTGCGTCGCCCCTCCCCCTTTTAACCTCAGCCGCAATCCTAATAACAAACAAGCTACTGCTACTGCTAGCATTTAAAAACGAGCACACGATTTCGATCATTTGTGTTGTTCACTTACCGCAGCTCGAACAAAATGTCCCAACATACTTCCAAATGGATGCACTTAAGATGTGGATCTCGTGTGCATGTTCCGACCCCACCAGCTGACATGTCCCAAGGACAACCAAACAGAAATACCAACACAGGGATTTTGTCCTATCTCCGCCCCCTTAGGATTTGTTGGGACGAGTTCACTTCACTCATGCTACAACTATGAATACGGTTTTTTTTTTGTTTTTTTTAATGGAACAGTTACCTAACAGGCGACAGGTATTGCATATACGACGAAGACATGTTTTATTTTTGTCAAACAAAAACGTGACTTTTACTGAACGTGGTGCAAAACGCATCAACAAGTCAATATATACCTGAACAAGTATAGCTTTATTTTAAAAGGCAGCTGTTATAAATATAGGGGCGCCGACCACCTCGGGTTGCTGCATAACGTTGTACAGTTTTGTGTTAACCACTTGATGGCGCTCGTCCAACGCCCTGCAAACATGCATATGGGCTACAACTGTGTGAAATAGCCTATCGCCTTCTTTAATGTATAGATGTTAAACACAGACTCCAACGATCAAATGAAACACTACAAACAAAGGTTTCAAATTTGGTAGTTTATTTTTCAGTATAATTTATTTTGTGGCAAATCAAAGGCCAGTGGAAATGAATGAGTATGAAAATAGTAGCCTTATGTGCAAAAGTAGACTCCAGCAAGGACACGATCACTCTCATAACCACATATCATCAACACTGTTCAATGACAGACAATATGGAATTGCAGTGCTGCGTTTTAATTGAAAAGAAGTGTAAGGAAACTACAAAATCAATATCTGACAAATCAAAATGCTTCAATTGCTCTCGTCCAACCACTGCCAGATAACAATTTCTGTTTTAGACATATAGTTTGAGTAGCGAATATTTGCTCAAGGTCCGTATGCTGCCAACTCATGAACTCAGACAGTCCTCCCGAGCCCAAAACAGAGATTATGTTCGATATATTTGCAGTGTCCAACTGTTCCGAATCGGACTGAAAGTCCTCATCAGTCCGTATTCTCTTGCACGGCAATGGCCCCAGGTCTGGCAGATAGAACTCAGGATCAACAAAATAATAACTTGTGTCTGTCTTACGCTTTTTACTGAACCCCTGCGCGCCTTGGGGTTGTTTTGGTGGCGCGCAACAGTCTGAGTGGAAGTATCCATTCGTGACAGTGGTCACCACATGCGTGTCCAAGTCAAGGACGGTCTTTTGGTTCGACTGCGTGTTAACTATCGGTAAGTCCCAGGAAGACTTCTCCGTACAGCAGCTCCAACAGGCATCCGATACCATGATGTTCGACGAGTCGCTCAGTGAAACCATTGCGCAGGCAGGCGCGTCTTGGTGCGCCACTTCTGCAGGGTGGCCATTCGGCTGGTGCGCTCCGCAGTGCCAAGTGTCCGACTCAACCCCGCCAAAGTTGCAGTAGAAGTCATCCGACAACTCCGTGAAGCTCCCGGACAGCTCAAGGTATTCTTGCTCTTCACACTCCGTAGTTACATCCTCGTAGTGGTGATGTGTCCTTTGTATTTGAGGGAAGTTCTTGTTCACGTATAACTGTCTAGCGTTGCGGAGTACGTACGTTACCAGCAAGTTCTTGTGGAGCTTGATGCCTCCTCTCTGCGTCCTGGAGCTTTGGATTTTCCTCAAAGAAATGGAGATCAGATTCTGTGCGTCAAATGCACACTCCATCCTCAAACGGTCCACCCTTCTTGCTCTTACTTTCTCAAAACACTTATTTCTATACCTCGAGAATTGTGTACATTTAGTTCGAGGGATTTCTACTTGGTTCGAGCACACTGTGCGCATAGCACTCCATGTCTTCCCAGTAAGGGCATGGATTCGCAACTCTCATCTTTCCTTGCCACGCCCTCAAATTGACATCGTCCAATGGGAAGGAGGCGGTCCGTCTGTTACAGGCAAATCTCACTACAAGCCTCATTCACGATGCATGGAGGAGTTGTCATGCTGCATTTCACAATGTGTCTGCATGGTTTGCATGGTTTAGTCCTTGCAAAATGTTATTCGTCAGTATGGACATAAGTAGGATCGAATACCATATACAATATTAAACTCTTAGCGTACAGTGTAGCATATGATACAAAACCACTGATATGGCCATGCATGCTGTTAAGATCACTAACATGATTGGCAGCTAGGCCTATGCAAGTTTCTTTCCCCATGTCCACTCACACACACACACACACACACACACACACACACACACACACACACACACACACACACACACTTGTAGCGCTTTGTCTTCAACTCCAGTATGATGTCATTAGAACAAACACTAATAAATGAATCACAAGGTGCCAGGTGCCCACTAATATCCACACCACACATCTGTCTGTGTGTACACACAG
>OMKQ01015204.1:4900-18776 GCA_900302335.1 Phycis phycis
CACGTGAATGAAATCCCAGACGGAAACATCATGTTTACGCCATAATGATAATCATTCGTTGCATTCAAGGCACCCAAAGGGCTTGGCATGTGTGTGTGTGCGTGTGTGTGTGTGTGGGTGTGTGTGTGTGTGTGTGTGTGGGTGTATGTGTGTGTGTGTGTGTGCGTGTGTATGTGTGCATGTGTGTGCGTGCGTGCGTGTATGTATGTGTGCGTGTGTGTGTGTGTGCGTGTGTGTTGGTGTGTGTCTGTCTGCGCGTGTGGGTGTGCGTTTGTGTGTGTGTGTGTGTGTGTGTGTGTGTGTGTGTGTGTGTGTGTGTGTGTGTGTGTGTGTGTGTGTGTGTGTGTGTGTGTGTGTGCGCGTGTTGGTGTGTGTGTGTGTGTGTGTGTGTGTGTGTGTGTGTGTGTGTGTGTGTGTGTGTGTGTGTGTGTGTGTGTGTGTGTGTGTGTGTGTGTGTGTACCTCAGTGTGTTGGTAGAGATGGCCACGATGCCTTCTGGGCACTGTTCGGAGGCAAAGCCGGACGCGTACTCCAGGGTTTCGTACGACAGAGGGGTCAGGTGAAACCGTGACTGGTAACAGTAGCTCAGCCAGGAGCGGCTGGACATGGCGAGCACCTGACAGATGGAGAGAAACCGTTAACGGGAGCGGGCGCAATGATTGACAGTTTTGTGTGTGTAGGTGTCAGACATTCATTTCTGTTTCACTGTCCGTGTTTGTGGTGGTAAAGAAAAAAAACGACGACAAAAAAAACCTGCAAGACATTGTCAGAATAAACTGTTTGAATTTGAACAAAAGGTGTCCCTGAAACTCAAAAGGATGTCAGAACTCGGCGTCCCCAGAAGGAGCTCAGAGACGTGGCTGTTCCCAGGAGCCATGAGAAGAGAGACGATGAAGGGAGAGTCCCACACTGCCAGACAGGGGCACTGCGGTGGGACACCGCCAGAAGAATGACTCGAATGTGGGAAATAACAGCTAGGAGTGAGAGCAGGATGGGCAGGCACCGAGGGACTATTTGTGCTTCTTGGTGGTGAACAACACCGAGCTTGACACAGGTTAGGTCGCGTCATTACTTGGGGTTCATCCCGAAATGGCCCGTATCTGGGCAAAGCCCCTCGAAAGAAAGCCGAGACTCGAATTCCAAACAGTCCAAACTACATCACTGACTAAAAACCACCAAACTAGAGGCAAAAAAACAACCTTTTTCTTTTCACGGCCAAAAACGATGTCTTAGCTTATTTTGTCATCAAAGCTATGCTTGACAGCATAAAACCACCATAAGAGATAGAGAGAAAAGAGAGAGGGAGACAGACAGAGAGACAGATATCAAGTAATAAAGGACGTACAGCTTCCTGTCCCTGCATCCGGACTCTGAAGAGCTTGACGGGCCGAGAGCCCAGGTAGCGTGTTCTGGTGTCAGAGAGGTCACCGGTCACCGGGTCCAGAACGGTTCTGAGGAGCACACCATTCTGCCAGAGAAGAAACACGCACACATCAACAAACACGTATTCCAAGTTGTACAACAACGATATGAGGCAACATGAGACAAGATCCACCATCCAGCAGGCAAAGGGGTGGCCATTCTACCTGAAGTCCGATGTTCAGGTACAGGAAGCCGATGGTTCCCTTCTCGCCCAGCTCATCCTGTTTCTCCACGCCGCCCATCTCCACGATGCAGAGAGACTCCGGCTGGGCCGGCAGGGCCTGCATACTCAGGGGCTGCAGGCAGTCCTGGGAGGAGAAGGGGTGAGACCTGATGAGTTATCGCCATGGTAACATGCAAACTATGCCTCGACGTGGACCACCTCTGAGCCAACATGTGTTGTGTGCGTGTGTGTCAACATCACGTTCAATATATTCATTTTGATCAGAATTCCAGGCATTTCCATTGGGAAAAGCCGGAGCAATACTTGAAGCACGGCAATGTAGCAGCAATGTCAACTAAACGTTTGCCTTACTGGAAAATATGCAAATTAAATGAAAAACATGGAAAACAAAATCCAGCACTAAGTAATTACTTCATCCGAATGATAAAAAGGCAGCACACTGGGCCTCTCTGTCAACGTCCACACACAAACCATGGCCTGGTCCCATCTCAGTGGAGGGGCCACGGTCAGCTGGAGACATCACTGCTTTCACTTCCACGGAGACGCTTATGACTTCAAGAGCCTGTGTGCGTGTGTGCGTGTGTGTGTGCGTGTGCGTGTGTGCGCCAAGCCCAGCACTACTAAACCTCTGCCAGGTCTTGTGTTTGGCGTCTTGCAAAACAAAACAAATCGCTGGCACTTGGAAGTCAGAGAGCCTGAGGGCGCGCGGCGCGGCGCGGTGCTACATACCAGCGGGTCCAGGGAGATGATGCGGACCGTGTTGTCCACCAGCCCCACGGCCAGGAAGCGCGTGCGCTGCTCGCCGGGCGGCACGTTGGCCAGGCTCATGCACACCACGTCGGCGGACATCTCCTTGCGCTCGGTGTACTCGTTGAGCTGGCCCGACTGCACGGCAGACACACAAAAACCAGACGGCGGCGTTAGCGACGGAGGGCCGCGGGGACTCTCCCCGAGCCTCAACGGGAATTCAACACGTCGACGCGTTCTGGAGTCGGGTCGAGCTCAGCGCAACGCACGCTCGGCGTGGCACTGGGGTCCCAAACTTCCCGTCTGCGGGGAATCACCTGAACCCTGCATAGCCCAACCCTCATGTTCTTATTTGTTGTATGTCTTGGCACTTTGATTGCTCTTTGTAACTTGGCACTTCAGTCAGAGATGTTGTACACTAGCAGTGGTTAACCTAGCAATTGAATTGCTTGAAACTTGTTCTGGTGACTTTCTTACTTATTAGCAGCAATGAAATGTTTCACCTTCTTATGACAAATGTACTCTTTGTAAGTCGCTTTGAATAAAAGCGTCTGCTAAGTGCCCTAAATGTAAATGTAAATGGATGAAGGGCGGGCTAACAAAGTCTCTGTCGGGTAGCTCACCGGGTCCATCTCAAAGTACACCAGCTCTCCTCCCGTGAGGGCGATCACCACCTGCCGCTGGTTCACCGCACACCGGACGATGGTCTTCTTCCCGGGGGTCTTCCACTCGTTCACACGCTTGTCCGCCCTGATGTGGCGGATGCCGTCGGGGTACACCTGGGCGGGAGGGAGTGAGAGTCAGCACAAAACGCTGGGCAGTGCTTAGTATGGCCCTTACTCGTGTGGCCCTTACTAGTGCGGCCCTTTCATCACAGTGATGGCTAAAAGAGTCAAAGTTTTGACACTTTGGGGGGAGATTCTGCCGTGCATAACCACCACGGTAAAAGATTCACGGGCACGTTCATTTGTCCTCCGCCTTTGAAGAGACATGTTCGTGTCATTGCTCACAAATCAAGTCAGAGCATATCTTTTTACAAAAACCAGGGGCAACTTCATGCATTTTAGTTTTTCTAAAAAGATACGCAAGTCATTTCTCCAAGAGATAAAATCTTGAGATTACGAATGCAAACGTTTTGGCCACGGGTCCGCCATCCAGTTGGGACAACTCGATGGCGCGAAAGAGTAGTGAATGGTAGCGGGCAGGAAGTGTAGTACTGGGTCGTACTGGGGGGGAGGTGACGGCTGTTTTTCTATGCAAAGGGCAGCTCCAGGTGTGATCCTCTCACCTGCACCAGGGCATCCTCGCCCAGCAGCGAGCAGGACAGTGTGGGTGTGGTCCCCAGGAACCCAGAGTCCGTCACTTCCTCAACCGTCTCACCGATGGACAGGACCAGCGTGGCGTTGACGAAGGACACGATGATGTAGGCGTCAAACTCGTCTGGTGGAGGACAGAGGCACAATTTCAGAGTTCAGCTTGCTTCGGCGAGCAGGTGCAGCGTGTTACTGAGGGAATGCAGTCACGTAAACGAGCAACAGATTAAAAAGGGAGAGCTCAGAACCTACAGGGCTCCTGCCAGACTTGTTCTCAGAACCTGAACTGGGATCTAAACAGCTAAAGACCACTGCTTGCGCATTGAAGGCAACCGTGATCTGAAGTAGCGGCTAAATGGCAAACTCGAGGAGTTTCGTGTAAATAAATGTTTGCAAAGTCGCCATCCATCGGCGAATGAGGCAACCCAACGCAACGACACAGCTGACGAAAGCCCTTGCATTTGCAGTGTTCTGAATGTCACAAACTGGGTGTCGGCGGAGGCGCCGTCTCTGGGAAGAATTACCGCTGAACGAAGCAGAAATCTACCAAGATTGCCACTTTAAAAACTGAACCGTCCGTACTTCCTGTCGTTTTCCCAAAATCTGCAGCTGTCACTCTTTCACTGCAGCACTCACGCTGCACGCAGGCACACTTCTTGCCTCATCTCCACATGAAAAATACCTTTGAGCAGAGGTGACTGCAGTGAAAAGTTACCGCAGGTTAATGTAAGGTTACTTTACAGTCACGATTAAACAACACCTCCCCCTAGTGGATATAAACGTGAGTAGGACGCATCTGCAGAGTAGCGACTGGGAAAGCTTTGACGGCCATCCAAAACGTGCAGCCTTGACTTCCACGTTTGTGTAAAATGTAACATGTGGTAGAACAACTTTCACGGTGAGAGAGAGAGAGAAGGACATGAGCCAGATATGCTATGAATATTTATCAGTTTAACGGGAACGGTTAGGCGCTTGTGGTATCAAGTGCCTGGCTGCTGTGTTTCTGCTGGCAGTGCGGCTGAAGAAATGTTACCTTCCACGTGTCTGCGGACGGTCCACACGGCGTTGGGGTTACCGGGCAACTCGGACACCGCCATTTCTGACACCTGGAAACGACAAAGACCAAGGGAAGGATGGAGGGGAGGAAGAGGGGGACCGGGTGAGGGGGAAGGACGCGGGGAAGGGAAGATAAGATTTACGGGCGAAGACGCGCCGATGTTTGGCGGTACGGGGGTGGGGGTGCACGCATCAGATGGAAATAAAAAAACTCCTCAGGTTATAGTCGGAGAAGAGACATGGAAACTCATCATGTGGTGCAGCAGACATGGGCCGGCGGAGATGCGCTCCTACAGAGGGTGTGTGTGTGTGTATGTGTGTACCTCAAGTCCATGTCGGAGAACTCTCAGAGTAGACTTGGGACCTCTTCCACAGGCCACATACAGCTGCGGAGTGTCCTCGTTTGCCAAATCCGCAATCTGAGACACAAAAGAAAAAGAAGTCACCCATTTTGATAGCCAGGAAACGGTAATGACACGGCGGGTGCAACCAGATGTAGCATTTTACAGATGGGATACTGCATTCCTCAGTCCTGTCTGTGCAGCTCATAACAATATACGTGAATTATTGTGACATGGACGCAAACACAGGGCTGTTCCCCCCGGGTACTTCAAGAACGGATGATGCCATGAAACAGAAACTATAACCATGTCTAAGACATTACCCCAACTAGAACCGACGAGCTCGAAAAGAACCTGACTAATGTGGACACGGGAACGCCAGAATGGAGCCGCAATCAGAGAGAATGGTTCTTTTCTCCAAGTGAAAGTCAGAGAAGAGACATGAGAATCTCATCACTTCAGCAGCACTGTTAATACTCAAAACTGTCAATAGGGCAGCCGACACAAAGGAAGCAACCTAGTCCAACACAGACACACGCACACACACACCTGGCAGGACATGATGGGGGATAGGTTCTCTTGCTCGTCCACCAGCACCAGGTTCTTGAGGGGGCGGGGCTGGAAGAAGAAGGTGTCCCCTTCCTCCAGGGGCATGGCTGACGAGAACTCTGGCTCGTCATCGTCATCGCCCAGGTGAGCGATCTGGTACAGGTAACTGGACAGGCGGGGCACACAAAGCCAGACGTTTAGTGGGCTATTCTAGAGATTCATTCATACACCAAAATATTGAATAAAATATTGATATTATTTCAGTTTCTGTCACTGACTGTCACAAACATCGCTACGGGGTAACTAACAGCATTGTAAAAAACAAAGAGGACTTACTGGTTACCAAACTCAGAAGAAACAAACAGGAAGCCAGTTTTGAGGACACACATGGCCGTTGCCACGGGGATGGTGTCAAAGTACTTCATCCTGATTTCTGTAACCTGGAACGACAGCAGCCTAGTTAATACAGGCGGATGGGCAGGGTGAAGTGACTACAACTGAGATTGTTGAAGTTCAGTATTCAGAAACAAAGATATCTAGGAAACCCAGCAGCAGCTCGTGTGAAGGTACAGGACAGCTCTCTATACCGCTAATGTAAGGAAAATTGGATTGCATTTTCATTTAATTTATGACTCGAATAATGCGTTCATATAAAAGACAAATAAAAAGCATTAGTGTGATTGCATTTTAATTTGATCATTGTCCTAAAATGCTTCCATAACACGACAATGTAACTTTGTAAAACTCTGCCGTGTTGACTAACGGGATTGGGTTGAAAGCGGTTTAGCAGAACAGATTTTTTAGTCTGCTGTCCAGTTTGCATGCTGACGGAAAAGGCATTTAGCCTTCAATGGCTGACGTTGTGAGGCTGGCGGGACCGGTCAGATCCAGTGTAATTACAATCCAAGCCATCCACCTTCAAGCAGGTGACTCAAGAGCTGTCCTTCATGCATCGTTTCCTCTGCAACGGCATGCCTGGCCTTGCACCAAGCTAAGGACCACTGAACCTCCCTCCCTCCCTCCCGTGGGCCATGTTCACGCACCATCTCTTCATCCGTTTCCAACGTGACCTTAAAGATGTCACCCTGTTCCGTCTGGGCCAAGAAGAAAAACATGGACTTGGTCTTGTGGGTGGCCGAGCACACAAATATCATCCCCCGCTCGGGGTCGTCCAGGTCATTCTGCAAAGCAACAGTGAGGAGACACATTCAACACAACAGATAGGAAATGTGCAATGAACAGAAAACAACAGATTAGGGGATGTGCCAATGAACAGGGTGACTCCCAACAGAATCAAGAGATTTTGTATCTCAGCATCTGACTGGAGAACATCAGAGCGTAGCATTTTACAGAGGATATATTGCATTCCTCAGTCATGGTATCGGACACTGCGTGGATCAGTTTCATGCCATAAATATGACAAATACTCAACTATTACAATCTCAACTAGACCCGGTAGGTTTTAAGAGACACCCCGGCCAGAGGTGCACACACCCAGGCAGACATGACGGCGAGAATGAGGCTGTGATCAGAGAGAAATAGTTAGCGTCTCCAAGTGAAAGTCAGAGAAGAGACATGAAACTCATCATGTCATCAGCACTCAATACTCCGACTGTCAGAGGTATAATGTTATCGTGAAAATTCAGATAGTGGTCATCACAAATGTACACACTTATAGAGCCTCAACAACAATCCATGGCGGCGAAGGCTTCTGACAATTTACTAATATTCTGCCCCAAACCTTTACCATAAGACATTAACAAAAGAGCCTGGATTTGTAAGATAAAAAAAAACCAAATTGCAATACTTTTAATATATTAACGCATTTAATAACGCAATAGTTTAAAACGTGTACTAGTTCACACCCCTGGCGTACGCTGCATGTCAGACAAAAGAAGCGACTGTTGATGTATGAATGGGTGAATCCAGGGGTTCAGAGCGAGCCTCGCCTCAGTCCTGAGGAGGCTCACAGTCACCTGCGGCGTGCGGGTCTTACCCTGCGTCTTGGGATGGGGCAGCGGATGTCTGGCTGGTCACCAAAGTTCTTGTAGGTGATGTAGTTTTCAGAGCAGATCAGAACGCCGCTGGGTCCGTCCGCACCGCCGGGGACTAGACAAGGAGGAACGCGATGGTTTTTCAGTTTTTACAGAGAACAGGTCCGCTTCATTCTGTGTGCGGCCGGTTTAAAATACTCCAGCATCAAGGGAGTCTGGTCATTACTTGAAACTCAATACAAAAAAAAAAGTCATATTGACAGAAACTAATGAAAGTATTGTGTTTTTTTTACTGCTTGTTGCACATGTCACATTTAGATACATTTACCAAAGAGCACACAACATTAGACTATTGGGTTCTACTAATCACAACGGCCCGTCTGCTTCAGGAAGCACATTAGGTTCATTGGGTTCATCCATGTCCTTTCTGACGCAGTAACTACTGCCAAGGACAAGCAGTGCATATCAGAGCTGCTCACAACTGGAGGCTGCCACTAAACATGTTGAAGGTTTAAAATCAGAACGCAGCTGTGGCCCAACAAGACATGTGCTTACCGGTGATGAGGAAATTCCCATGCTCCTCCAGGGCTTCGCTGTACTTGCGGACCACGTGGTTCAGACCGAGGTCAAGCTCGTAAAAGGTCAGGGTCTGCTGGGTATTGGCCGCTGCCTCTCCAGTCGGGTCGTTGTCAGCTTCCTGGGAGACGCAAAGAGAACCACTCATTAGAGGAGGATGGTGGGCCGGCATGTCCAAACACAGGACTCTCCCATCCAAATAAACGCCACAATTTGGAAGTACTGAAGAGATCATGTCACATGTCATACTGAGAGAGTTGTCTTAACACTCAACAGCTGTGTTTAATATGGTGTTGAAACAAGAAGAAGCAGTGGGCCACAAGTTTACATTTACATTTAGAATACGCAAAGCAACTTACAAAGAGTACATTTGTCATAAGTTACTTTACGCTTCTGAAGGAGCCAACAGCGGAAACTGATACATCAACTAAAAAGGACTGGATTTATCCTTTACAGGGGACATTAAGTGGACATGTTGCAATACAACAAAAAACTCATACTCCAGTAATTAACGTTGTTTGTTTTCTTTGTCTATCACACATGACAAAGTCAATGGCCATTACAACATTACTATAATATTACAATGTCTGAAGTAGATTATCAATCTTTGAAAAGACATCCAGAGAAAAGTGTTCACATCCAGACACACATGACGGCAAGAATGAGGCTGTGATCAGAGAGAATAGTTATCGTCTCCAAGTGAAAGTCAGAGAAGAGACATGAGAAACTCATCACTTCATCAGCACCCATAACACTCCGACTGTCAGCGACTACTGCCTTTGGGATGCCAGTATGCCAGTATATTCACCGCGATTACACATTGACATGCCTGACCCTAATAAAGTACAGATTTCATATTGTAATGCGCTACATTTCATATGAAAGAAGCAACCGCTGATGGACGTGCATCCATGGTTTCAGCCCGGGTTGCCTCACCTCATAGTCCATCTCCAGGCAGGCGAACATGGGGTTCTCAAAGCCCACGTCCACCCCCACCACGTGGTAGACCAGAGTGTTGGCCTTGTGGGCCTCTAGGGGGGAGGAGATGGTCAGCCGGGCCGCGGCGTCTCTGTTCAGAATGTACACCAGCTTCTGCTTCTCGATTGCACCTGGGGAGCACAGGGAACAGAATGGTACGGTTAACCCTTGGTACTCCGTTGCCCCTAGCCACGAAGAAGGTGGCCGGTTGAGGAACCACAAGGCTTGTTCTGTTTGTCGTGACTTGTTACTTAAGGATTTACGTACGTTGAGTGTTGAAATTCTAGCCAAGAAGGAAAGGGAAAAATTGCACACAAAAAAGAAACAGATTGACAATCTGACAATCTGCATTGTCAGACAGCGATTGTAAAATCCACCATTTTGAAATCCACCATGGCCCCAAACTGCATTTTAGGAGGCACTGAATTTTCCACCAATTCTGTGATTTGTATCTATAATATGTGAAATTCAATAATATGGCATTACAATACAATAAGTGCATACATTTTGCAGCATGGGTAGCTCCAGTGGGACCGACCAACACTGGCAGCGTTAAACCCTGATTCCTCATCACAGTGTGAACTGCAATCCAGAGATAACCCGAGACTGAATACTGTTTTACTGGTCATTTACTTGCATTACTTATTTTCCAGCAACCCTATCCCGACACATCTTTATAACTCGGTGTGACTATGCATATCCAGGGACATGATGAAGGCCAGAATGAAGCTGTGATCAGAGAGAATTCGTTACTTTCTCCAAGTTAAAGTCAGAGAAGAGACATGAGAAACTCATCACTTCATCAGCACTCATACGGACTTAGTGTGACTAGGTATAGCAAAAAATAATAATAATAATAAAAAAAAAAAGTGGCCAATGAAATCTTCGGCACTGACCCAGACGTGGCATCTGCTGGCCAAAAGCAAGAGTGCACGTTGGAAAAGCAGCTCAGAAATGTACACTGCGTGCTTAAAATAAGCAAAAGATGCATCCCAAAAGATGGGATGCTGGAAGTAACAGTTGGCCGAGGTCTTACCAATCATGACAGCTCTGCCTTTGGGGTCCACAGCCAGGAACTGACCAGGTACGATGCGTCTGCAGCCACTCTTGCCAAAAGTCTCCTGGTGGATCTTTTCAAACATGTTTTTGGAGGGATGGTACTCCAGGATGACGATCCGACCACTGTCACTACCCACCACAATGTAGTCTGAAATGCACGTACAATCAGTGTTATAAGGTCATGTCGGATTTCTTATACAAGTAATTTACAGATATTGTTCTGGACAACCCATTTCATGCCAGTGTAACAAACCTTTGGTTCCTCCGGTGAGTCTGAAAGCCATCAAGGACCTCACGATCCCAAACACCTCCATTGTCAGCAGGGTATGGACTTTTCCCGTGTTGGCATCAGGCCGCAGCAGTTCAAGAATTTTCCCCCGGGAAACGACAATCTCCTGCATTTTGGTGCCTATGAGAGGACAAAATGGCTACTCATTATTATCCTATGTTAAGTATGTGGTCAGATGCAGTGAGACTTGATATAAAAGTAGAGTTTACCTCTGTTAATGTCATTGCATCAACTTTGCATAACAGTTTGAACTGGGTCTATATTCAGCTACTTTTCAACAGGGTATTAGTGACATATCAATGCGATAAGTTTGGAAGCTGAATAACAGTCGATATTATCAGTCACCCAATATATCAGTGACATTCTAATAAACATATTTCCTTATCATAAATGTCATGTGTGAACAGCAGACTGCGGTCAAATTACAAAAGCTGCATGGAAAAAACGAATTCAAAATGTATGTAACTCAGGCCAAAGTAAAGTGAGGTCCAGCCTCATATCCTCCTGGGACCCAAGGGAAAAAAGGTTATAGAGGTATAGGTGCATGTGAACCAAATGTTAAGTATAGAGGACACAGGTCAATGGGCTGGGACTCAGGAGGCCATCCTACCTGAGAAGTTCCCATGGATGGCATGCGAGATGCCAGTGGCACGCTGCAGGGTGATGTTGTACAGAAACATGGCTGCCTCCGAAAAGGTACCAACAGTAAGTCTTCAGGTGCTGCGACAGCCCTCACCAACCAGGTCTAAACTCGTGAGGCAAAAAAAGAGGACACGATAAAATGGTTATTGAGCAGAAAATATTGGTTTGTGGTCAAGTAGTTATTCACAACTGCATCATAATTGGTCCATTGGTTCGATTGTATAATTGTGTAACAGTGAACCATTTGGTAGATTAGAGAATCGTAGTAAAAAGCTTCGTGTTAGTCAAGTTCATTACGTTACGTATATTTCCCCCATTAAAACACGAAGTAACCGCTAGACAAACGTCAGTTTGAATACTGCAATTCAATGTTGGCGTCAATTTGCCCTCTTCAGTAATAAACTGGATATTTAAAACGCTGTATAGTAATAATGCACCATTCTCAATCGTAATAACATTGTTTAGGATACATCCCACCACATCTAGTAAAACAGCTAAATATTTGGCTAGCTAGGTCCATTCATACAAAGCGACACATCCAAAACAGACCTAGCTATAACTACAAATATATCCCAAATCTATTGCAAATTTTCAATGCATAATACAGTTCCCGCATAGTGCATACCATGAGGATAAATTATATAAACTTTTTACCAGTGTATCTGACAGGATGACTTAGATTTCAAATTGATTAGGATTCATTCCCAATAATAACAATTACGAGTATTCAACTTTAACGAATGGCCGCCGTTTCTGGGTCCTTCGTCGACCACAATGTCGTCATACTTTCACAGAGTGGCCAGAACGCGCCTGATAGATATTGTTTAAGCGTGTTACTGTCATCTGCAAATTCCCCTGTAGATGGCAGCATTATTTGCCTGTTCAAAATGCCATCGAAATGTGAACTGCGGGCGAATCGTCTTAGGCTGTAAATAGCAGGAATCGAATTCCATTTGAACTCCATTAGTGGTCAATTACTAACTCTTACATAAAATCAAAATATGTTGTGTGAAATTGTAAGAGCCGTATATGGAATCCATTACTAGTCAAGTATTAACTCTTATGTTACATCTAAATTGATTGTATAGAATGCGACATATGCAATTCGACATATGCACAAAATAAACAACTGCATTGTGTTGTATTATCGTCAGATATGATAAAAGGACGTCCGAGGAGTACCAGAAAGCCTCGAAAGTATCTGGACTGGTCCGGTGAAAGAGAAACTGGATTCAATTTACAACTGGCTACATGATGACAATAAAAAACACACAGTTAGTGTCAGTTCGCAATTCGTGTATAACAAGAGGGTAAACGTTGTGCGATGGGTGACTTTAATGTAGTAATAATAATAAATAATAATAACTGACTTATATAGCGCCTTTCAAGTGACCCAAGGACGCTTAACATAGTAGTTATTATATTACTGCAAACGTTCAGGCTCATGTGAGTATGACGGCCACTTCATGTGACTTGCTTGCTTCAATTTGCAGACAAATTATATAATTTCTTACCATTCTTTGATGAATGTAATATATTATTGATCATGGACTGTGTACAACTCATGAATTACAATTAGGTCTATATTGTTATATTTCCTATTATTGTTAAACGTCCATGTAGCCTATGTAGGCCTATTCGGTGTAGTAATTAAACATGTCTTATATTATTTGAGTTCCAATCTTCTTATTTTTGTACACATAATGTAGGCTAGATAAATGGGAGAAAAGGGAAAGTCCAAAAATATTTCTCCCATTTCTATTAATTTATTTTCGATTATATTCAATGACAGTAGGTTTACCACAAACTTTTTGAAAATGAATTTCCTTGGTTACAACCAATGTACTTTATAACATTTAGATATAACACTAAACAAACATTATCTCGTGTTTAATTAAAAGCATGATTAAAATACATGCGTTGCTGTCCACTTCCGGACTACAAAAATAGCACCACATTTAGGATGCTGTATATAAATTCTCTGATGGGGTCGCAGTGCACATGACCAACGAGGACGATCCTCTCAGCGAAGACGCCAACACCGCTCCAGGACCTGTCGTGTAGCAGGGTCCGGAGCGACGCGATCTTCTGTCGAATAAAAACAGCTGACAGTCCATCTTTTTTTATTTTGCAACCGATGAAGCATCTATAGCCTCGCTGTTGTGTTTGCCCCTCAACATCTGGAATCGGCTTTACACACACTGGCACCGCACCGGGACGGAGTGTGGATTTGTTTCAAATGGACCCTCCGCCTTTGTCGTGCTGACCCGTCTCTCCCTCGCATAGCAGAGAGAGTAGAAATACAGCAGAAATACGTTGTGATCACACCGAAGCAAGTGATTGAGCCCGTCCTAGACGCTTCTTGAACCCGATGACGCTTTCTCGAACCGTTACACGCGTGGAGCACGTCTGAAGCAGACGGACTGACGGCTGCAACACACCCGACGATCCTCTGGACGGGGGTGAGTGTTTGGTTTTTGTATTCTAACCATATGCTTTCATAGTTGTCGCTGTGATTTGCGGGTTTACTATTGGACATTGCGTGACATGAAAACGGAAAGACTGCGATCGAGGGCACCGTTTCGTCCTCGGCGGTTTGTTGACCATCCCCTCAGCCAGCTACAGAGCGGCTGTGGTGGTCGGGATAACTTAACCGTTATCTCCGCCTTTCTGCCCAACGTCTCGGCGTTAATCCGTCCGTTCTCGTGTGCTTCTCCCTGCCGCTT
>OMKQ01015334.1:2152-16420 GCA_900302335.1 Phycis phycis
GGGGAGAAGACAGAGTGGGTATACATACAGGTGTGTCGAGATCAGTCAATAGCACGATCAGTCAACAGCCTGTTCAGAGTGGAAATGTTGTGGCATAATTCCATCTTGCATTCTGTATAAAATGTACAAACACATAATGGGAGGGGCAATGTTGTTCTGGCTTTAAGCCAGCAGCGGATGTAATAAAAATTAAATCACATCTCATAACTGCTATATAAAGGGTAAAGGGGGCATTTAGCAGACGCCAAAGCAACTTATAATTAGTACATTTGTGGGGTTCGACATGTGGACAGTTGGAGGAGGGGGATCAAGGGGATCGAACCACCGACCCTACGGTTAGTGGACGACCCGCTCTGTCCACCTGCTCTACCCACTGAGGTACTGTCGCCCCTACATTCTGCAAATACAAAATGCTGGCCAACCAATGTGTGATTTACAACAATCTTACCATCAACACTCCTGAAACCCCTCCCACTGATACCGCCCATCCAGCCAAGCCATGCTAGTTAGTTTGTGTCACACACACAAAAAAAGCATTTGTTTTTATTCTGAAAGTCTCCTGCTTACTGACTGGGAGGGGCTCAACCTTACACATTGCTACTGTAATGTTTGACGAAGTTGTAGACAAGCATGTATGAAGCCCACATATTTACAACCTTATTGTTTGAATATAGTTCCGAGTCCCAAGTTCCAAAACTTTGTTCTCGAGTTCTGGGACAGAGGTTTTTGTTTGAGAAGCGATTTGTTCGACTTGAGAAGCGTTTGAGTAAAGAGGTTTCACTGTACTCAGTATTGCTGTATTATTTTGCCATATTTAATTGAGCCGTAACAACAACCAATAGTATCCAACATAGATCAGGTAAAATTGACGTAAGAGAGCTGGTTCATTTCCTCACCTGCCGTTGTACATAGTCAATAGCACGGCTAGGTGCGTCCGTGTTAGTGCCATTGTATTCGTTGTACACTTTCTGGATGGAGTGGTTCACCTCATCTTCCACCTGAAACCTCAACACTGTTAGAGGTAACACTCTAAATACACATTATCTGATGCAATCATGCACTCTCAGGGTATTGGATAATAAAACTAGTATGTTGTGATGCTTCCAGCATCAATTCATTAGTTGAGGCTCATTAGTTTGACCCCATTTTTCCAGAAAGGCTTACATACATATGCAAGTCCTCCATATTTCTACATCGACACGAGAGAGGAATGAATATAAGGCACTCTTTACTGTCCTTTTGATGGACAAAAACATACATGATATAGACGATAGCGGCTATATGTTTTGCAAATTGAAATGACCCTAAAAACACAGGAAAATAATTTGGCTGCTACCCTAGGTAGCAGCAAAACATTGTCTACACAAGACAACATGCAGGCCTACCTTTGCTCTGTATATGTATCCAAGCACCACCACAACACACTCTGTTACGAACACCAGCAGTAGAATAACAGCAAACTGAAGAAAGGGATACAGTTAGACAGGTAGGAAGCTTTTGGCCACCAAACATCAATAAGTATAGGTGGGTTTGTTATTATTCAATTCATTATTGTATTGCAATTATTCAATTCATTATTTTCTTGCAATTATTCAAATTGACAAATATACAAACATAGCATGCAATTCAAAATCTGAACAAATACAATACTTATTAAACAAAAACATAGTGAGACTTCCTGGGGCACAGTGCAGCGCGCATGGGTGGAGCAGCAGAACTGGACACCATTTACTTTATAGGTGCAGGTGAACGCCACCACATCTGTTTGCTAATCGACATTTTGATCTGTACTAGAAGAGATTACTCTATGTACTCACAGTCGCCAGACCGCAGGAGCTCTCTCGTATGGTGGCGCAGCAGCCGATTAGCCCAATGATGAAGAGCAGCGTACCCACGACTATGATGATGACTGCGGGGATCAGAGTGTACACATCCTCGAAGAAGTGGTCGTAATCGTCGTATGTGATGAACACATATGCGCCAATATAGCACAATATCCCTGCAGCCGCCTATGAGACAACAGGACCGATATTGAGACAAGACTGACAGATGGTCGTACTTAAGTTTAGTTTTGTGTGGACTGAAATCATGCATGTACTGCGAACAGACTTATTGTACCACACAGTATACTTGTGTATGCACGCAACAAAACCTCCTGGTCATGTCTGTGCCACCTGCAACAGCGTATGCGGTAAATGCCAGGGGTTGCACTACAGGAGGACAGCAGGACAAAGAACTACGGTCGATTTAAACAAGGAATAAAATACTTTAAACAAAAAATGTTTGTTTGTTACGGTAACAGTCAACGCGAGCATAGTGTTCGTACTAAATTAACTACACAGCGCAGAGCATCTGCATGGCGCAGTTCGCTGGCGTGCTGCTCCTCCGGGGCCTCATCGGGATGTATCTCGACTCTGCATTGCTACAATATACGTTAGTTTTATTTTTTCTTACCCAAAATATCAGGTTAAGAAACACCAAGACGGTTTTGGACGAAGTAATCCCACACTGCCCCATTGTTGGCGTTTGGGGCTAAAATATACACAGTATAAAACAGAGCGTTGCACCTGCTTCTCTCTCTATTATGATAATAATAAAATGGCTTCATTGGCCCTACCCTCTTTGCGCTGACTCGCCTCGGGTTCGGCCAATCATACGCAACATATAGGCCACGTGGCACAATGAGGTAATCATTAAAGCAAGACGGGACTGACGTCAACTGTTTCTAGATGGAATCCATCCATCTATCTTATTTGAATGAATAAATGTACATATTGCATGTACAACGCCCCCGCCTCCCTGGATCCTCTTGAGATCTGGTTCTGTGCTGACCTTCCTGTGTGTGTGGCATGAAGCTCTCTCTCTCTCTCTCTCTCTCTCTCTCTCTCTCTCTCTCTCTCTCTCTGGCCGCTTTTGTTTTAAACAGAAACTCTCAACTCAACACCTGCACATCCTCCAAGGTTGTGTTTTCTTCTAGGTTAATTGTAAAACGAACCTGATTTCATCCCTGAAACCATAAAAACAAAGCATGTCAAAGTATGTCAAAAGTACTACAAAATAAATGTACATGAATCACAAAATCCATAGCTTACATTCTTTAAATGACTGCTGTTGGCCCTGGACCCTGGTTTGACCCATGTCTGACAAAGGGGTGGCTGCTTACCTTGTCATTTGGGCCCCTAATGAACAGGTATCTAGGTCACATCTTCCTTGTTGCTAACATTATAGTGTGTGGTTATTTCTGTAGCCAATTAGCTTTTGTGGGGAGAACAAGTAAATTAGCGTTGTCAAGCCAATAGTGACCAGTGAATTGCCTCAAACAGAGATATTCATACCAGAGGGTGGCAGTGTATCATTATGTGAGCTGTATTAGAGAGGGTGTTTAGGTGGAAGTAAGGGGGATATGGGTGGGTTTTCACAGCCCGTGTACTCGGATGTCAGTGGATGCACCCGACAAAGTGTTTGAATAAGTTTCACTGTCTGCTATCTGGGTAGCTGAATTTAATGGACATAACCTGTTGTGGGGTAGCACTACATTGGATGGTGTTGGTAGGAGGTAAGTGGAGGAAACGATGGGATGGCTTTTTAGCTTTTTAGCATGCTACAAGGTTTCAGGGGGGTTGAGGCCTGTTATCTCTGACATGGGTGTCAGGTGTGCTGCCATGTAAGGCTGGGTGGGATGTAATGGGGTCATATACTGTGGGCAGTGATCTGGTGTCTGAGACCACTGGTAGGGAACTACCATTTACTTTAAGGATGGCACGAACCCTGAACCCCATGTAGTTTCAGCGACGAAAGATGAGTCTAATTGGGTTAGATAAAGGATTAATTGGTGGAGGTGTTGGGTTCCCCGCTTTCTTCCCTGTCGATAGCAGCAGGGACTGCTACTCGGGCTGCTACTGAGGCAGTTCAAAAGGCAGCTTGAGGCCCAGGAAGGTAGCGGCACAGTGGAATAGGGCATGTGATGGTAGTGGTGGTAAGGGCTGATAGGGCTTATAGGAGGCCAAGAAGCTTCCCAATATAAGGAAGTAATGTAAAGACTTTGGCAAGCTTTGGCAAGACACAGCAAGAGGACATGTTGGAGAGCATACTGTGAGACCTTGGGGAGGAGCACATCCATAACAGAGGTGTGGGATGTTATTTGCCGTACGTCAGGCATATGTAGAAAATTGGTGTGCCATTTTTGGAAATGGAGTTGTATGACGATATTGGCATGTCCAGTATGCTGGTGGAATGCCTTAGGCAGTATCAGGATGGAAGGGGGTTGACCAGGGGGCATTCTGCTCCGATACATGCAGGGGTTGGTTTTGGGTGGGATGAGTAGAAAGAACATTCATTTCAATGTGTATTTCATGTTAGAAGAATTTAGAAGGGCGATGAAGGCAGGGGGTAACACGGCTCCGGGTGCAGATGGCCTATGTTATGAGCTGTTTTGGCACTTGATAGAATTATGTCGATGGAGTTTCTGTCTTTCTTCAAATGAGAGTACGAGGAGGGGGTCCTGTCGTCGTGGTCCCCATTTGAAAGCATGGGGAAGAAGCATCTAGCCTTCTATCTTATTGGAGAATTGCTCCGACCTCTATAATGTGTAAAACTATGGAGAGGATGGTTACTGATAGCCTCACTCATTTTCTTGATGCGAGGTGGTTATTTGAGTACCAGAGCGGGTTTTACTCTGATGTCAGGGAGGTATGGGTGAATAGGAAGGTTCTCGTGAATGGCTGAATTTCTTGACATTGAGAAGGCCTATGACATGCTGTGGGAGGATGGCCTGACACTGAAACTACATATGTTTGGGATTCAGTGTTCAGCTGGATAATTGGATTAAAGGTTTTTTAAAGGTCAGAATATTCAGGGAAGGGTTGGTGGGATTTTGTCGTTGGTGCTAATTAAACTCCACAAGGTAGCGTGATAAGCCCACTATGATGTAACATAATGATACATGTTCAATTGTGTGGGACCAGGGTGTTCTTTGTACACGGATGATGGGGTGCTTTGGAAGTGGGTAGGAATCCATAATATGCGACGTGGCAACTGCAAAGCGCTCTAGGGCTAGTTGAAGGGTGGTCTCGTGATTGGCATCCTAAAATCCCGGCGGCTAAGGCCCAGGTAGTGGTGTTTGGAAGGAAGAGGGGTCTTGGGGAGTTGGGGCTTTCCCAGTATGGCTCCCCACCGGTGAGGGCGCCTTGTTATGAGTTGTTAGGAAAGAAGAAAAGATGATTTGGCGAGGTCACATTGATTTTGAGCGGTTGTGGAGAATGCACTGTTCTGAACCTCATCAGGGGTCTGGCTGGATTTGCCTGGGGAGCAGGGAGCAAAAATCTACTGATGGTTTACAGGGCAATAATTCAACCTGGACTATGGGTGTTTGACTTCTGGGTCGGCAGTTAAAAAAATTTTACAAAGGCTGGACATTGTCCAGGTTTCAGCTTAGCATATCTTCTGTGGTGCTTTCAACACAACCCCAGTGCATGCACTGCTTGTGCAGCTTGGGGAGGCTCCTCTTAGGCAGTGGGTGAGGTCAAGAAGTCAGGTGGGGGGGAGTGATGATCCCTTTGGTATTACAATAGTCCTAATGGAGGCCCTTTCTTGACTTGACAGGCTTGTCTTTTACATAATTTGGAAACTCGTGAATAAACTTGCATGCTTAAAGTGACGGGCACATGTTGGACATCTATCCATGTTCCTCTACTTCTACTGAGCATGACCGAATTGAATTGCCAGAGATACCATTTTGGAGGACGAGGCTATGGTTTGAGGCTAGGTTCTTCATACATGGATGGTTGACTGCTTCCTACAACGAGGAAGGCCCATCATACTGCTACAGCTACTACTACTGCTACTACTACTACTACTACTACTGCTACTACTACTACTACTACTACTACTGTTATTTATCTTTCTATTATTATCATACAAATACAACTTCTACTACTTCTCATACTAATACTTCTCATCCTATTAGGCCTAAGTTCAAACTGTACCACTTCAGTTTAGCCATTTGTTTAACTATTTTGACTTTTTTTACTATTTTGAGTTAAAACCTCTGTTTAAACTCCATTCAACACTTAAAATGTTACAAATCATTTAAACAGCCGGCATTCAACACAGCGATTTCTTCTGAAATTACATATACATATACATATTACATATACATTTTATAGTTTGTCATTTATTATTTCTTTGGGTGTAGTTCCCAAGGTAGCGTTGTTGTGCATCTTACCATAGTGATATCTTAGCCAACCTGGTCACATTACCGTTGTTTTCTTTTTATAACTATCATTCAACAATGTTATTTAACACCCTGACCCCAAGATTAAAGCCTCTCTAGGCCTAATGGCTTCAACCATTTTGTCATATCGCTTCCTTGGCCTGAGGTCCGCCCAGCATGGGGCTGAATCAGAGAGACATCCTCAACATGAAACCAATGACCTCTTACTCCCATGAGCCATGCTTAAGAACAGCCCAATCAACACATTTCGCTCACATTTAATGTGACGACAATGCTGGTGCAGTGCTTAACGCTGACTCCTGCACAGGGAAGTCCGAAGCAAAAAGAATAGGTTCCAGAACAAGATAAATAACTCAACTGTATGCTAATCTATTACAGCCAGCACAGTAACGCAACGCTGGAAAGGGTGTGTCTTGGTGAAACATTATGGTGAAATATTATGTCAATAATCTCTACACATGAATTATGCATCTGGGAGTGAATTGCTTATAGTTATCTTTTATCTTTTTTATATATTATTTTACTGGTTTAATTTTTATGAATATAATTGGGGATTATAAGGTCAAATTAAAAATAGGCATTTCTCGCGTTCTGGTGAATTTTTACGTGTCAATTTGTACGCATTTTTTGCCATTTCCGAATCAATTTATGGTGGAAATGTCTTTATCTATGTAAAAGAAAACACAAAAGGAAAAATTCATCCCTGCTGAATCAACACACGTAAAGGTATGAATTTGATTTTGTGTGTGTGTGTGTGTGTGTGTGTGTGTGTGTGTGTGTGTGTGTGTGTTTGGGAGTAAAGAAAGACCCAGTGCTGAAGAAAAAAACCCAACCCTGTCGGAGGCATCATTGTTCTGTGGGATGTATCCCCCCCGCCTCCCCCATGGAATCTATGCCTATGCCTGTAGGCATCTCAGAGCATATCTGAACATATCTGAGCATATCTGAGAATCCTCTCAGAACATAACTTGAGCATATCTGAGAATCCTCTCAGAGCATATCTGAGCATATCTGAGAATCCTCTCAGAACATAACTTGAGCATATGCCTGAGATGCCTGTAGGCATCTCAGAGCATATCTGAACATCTCAGAGCATATCTGAACATATCTGAGCATATCTGAGAATCCTCTCAGAACATAACTTGAGCATATCTGAGAATCATCTCAGAGCATATCTGAAAACACTGAACACCATCTGGGAGAAAAGTGTTACGTGACATAAGTAAGTAGTCATGTAATATGCCATCGAAAGTGGCGTACAGTGATTTCTGATATGTCAGGCTCTGAGATGCCTACCATGTGACTACTATCATGTGACGGTAGCGTAACTTTAATGAAACTATGAAATGTTTTTTGTTCACATGTGAAAAAGGTAATCAAATGGAAAAACAGTGGTAAGATTTTCGAGACCTGATTGTAAAACACCTGGTCATAACAGATACTGCGTGATTAGAACACAGTGAGCTAACGCTGTGTAAACAAGATAAAGGATATTCATAAACCTATTCATCTCCATGCTGCTGTTTGCACAAACACCTTCACTGTAGTCTGTGTTAACCTTGTTAAAAAGGATTTTATAATGCTTTTCAACTTGGAGTGTTTCATTCAGAATTGATTAGTTATCCTAAATACATTTTTGTATTTCCTTCCTTCCGTCCTTTCCTTTTTACAAGTCATTTCTGATTACATTATAAGCATGTTGTGTCCTGTTGGTGAAGAGTATTTATCTTTAGAATCATGCATTGGGTCCTGTGCTGAACAAGTGATTCTTCCAGAACCTCATTGATCCTTGAATAATAGAAGTTTAGAGTTGGGACTGATCACAGCTCCGCGTTGCTTTTTTACAAAGTAACCAGTAGTAGAGGTAATGACAGGGCTGTGGTTTGTGCTCTTTGTGTGTGAGTGGGCTGTATCGCAGGCTGACCACTGGAAGGCTAAATCTGATCTTCATTAGTGGAGGAGATGGGACTCACGCGCCACAGCAGGTTTGTGCAGAGCGGTGGAGTGACGCTGTGTTCTCATACGAGCACATCCATCTGCCACCACGGCTGCCATTCAACAGCAATACATTTATGTCTCTTAATGTGGGTCTCTCAAGAGGAAAGTTGGACAGCTGCAAAAAGCACGTGTGCATTGCAAGTTTCAGATCAAAATGATGTATTGCACTATCAGACATCCACAATGACCACTTTAGGGAATGGTTATGGGAAAGGTTAAAGTCGAATGAATTGTGAAGGCTTGAATGCAGCTTGATTCCTGTCCTGGTAACCTACTTCCCACATAGTCTTCATCTTGGGGCATGAAGATTAAGTTGGGTGTCATGAGTAAAGCCAATTTTGAAGTCCAGTTTTGCTGTTATCTCTCTATGTTAAGTTTTGAAAGTAACAACACCAGTTGATTGAATTTATGGGTGCATTTCACTTGAGAGGTTTTGTGCCTTGTTCAGTTTAGAAGCAACTCACTGTTGAATTACAGATGCAGACGTGGTTATATTGTTCATAAGGTCTTTAAGTTGGCACCATTCACCATTCACAAATGTGTGTACAAAATGAGAAAGAGGATATGATATTGGTGTTTTCATTCCTATAAAGGTTTTGCTATTGGTAATTCAGTAATATTATAGTTATGATGGCCGTGTGACTATAAAACATCGATATTAAGTTCATGTCATCGTCAATCATACACATTAAAATAAAGGGATACTTCCATAGATTTTATTTGCTTTGTTTTGCATCTGTCACATTACTTTTACATGCTACATAAGTCTATGCTCTCACCGCGTACGCATGAAGGTTATGGAATTAACATTCATTCTATTCATATGTAATATTCATAGAAGTATAAGTTAAAATATTTACACCGCATTTTGCATAGGGTTTATACATTGAACACAAACACGTTGAATTATGTAAAGAAAATTACAATGAAAGCAAAAATATTAAATAAATTAATATTTATTTGAAGCATACACGCCACATACGAACACATGTTGAAGGTAATACATTGATAAGAGGGCCACTGTCCAGATAAGATGAAAGCAACCAAAACAGCATTGGTATTTTACTGTGTAGCTGTGCGTTACAATCATGAGGATGCATGAGAACAACATTTCTATCTTAATCAGTGACATCGGGATGCGTTTTAATTGTCCATGTCCGTAGTACACTTGCCAGTCAGTCTACTTCCCCGAACCTTCACTTTTTGCTGTTGTGGACGTAGTTCTCCAAAATTTTCATCAACAACTCCGACTCCTAAAATCAGAAAGGATGACAATTTTCCTGCAATAATGTAACGTATGTAAACACAATTGATCATCATAGTGGACCGGGTTTTTCCTCACCTGGTTTTTAGAGCGGGTCTCTTGCGTGTCGATCTGCGCTTGCAAGGCGACCCTCAGAACCTCGTGGAAGAGGTTCTCCAGGTCGCCCTGCTCCGCACCCAGGGCCGCCTGCAGCGCGTCCACGCCTTGTCCGTCGGCGGATGACAGCAAAGGGTTGTCCATCACACTTTTCTTGCCCATAAAGTGTCCTTTGAAGTGATAAATCAAATGTCCATCGTTTTTTATGCGTTTTAAGTCATGATGAGAAAAAAAAGAGTGAACTTTGGAAGAAATGACAACATGTATAACAAATAGTGAGATAACACAATAGAAAGCGTTTGAAAAAAAAAAACAGGTAATTATCCTTTGAAAAAAAAAAAAAAAATCAAATAACCATAAAAGCTACAAGTAGTATCCCACATACCTGTGGCCCAAAGATTGCCTCTTGGGTTCACTTTAATCTTTGCAACTTTATTCCTTAGCTCTGTCAAATCGAAGCTCACAGCGGTGGTGAGAGACAGCACCGAAAATACCACCAGATAAGTCAGTAAGCCCCCATGGAAGATAGTGCTCAGTGTTAACCCAGACATAGCTAAGACCGTAACGTCAGTTTCCCTCGGCGCGCAAAACCTCCAAGCGGCGGTGTCGGTGTGGAGCTGTGGTGCGCAGCGCACATTTATAGCTTCAACGCACAATGGGTGGGCTCAGTGTCATGGGCGTGCAGACCTTCACGGCAATTCATAGTTTGAAGTGCGGTGACCGGGCTGTATAGTGCTCAATCTTCCGGAGCTGTCCGTTGGACTGCTGGTCATACGGTTGATTTAATTTCTGATACAGGCCTGCGTGTTTCAGAAGTGTGTGTGTGTGTGTGTGTGTGTGTGTGTGTGTGTGTGTGTGTGTGTGTGTGTGTGTGTGTGTTATGGCTGCAGTGCAAACATCCGTCTCACCAGAAGCACATGTAGTGTACATGAATGACAACGCACGGAGAAGTGGAGTCCACCCTGCATTGACGTGTGTGTATTCTTCTGGTATAGGAAATTGGAAAGGAGTGATGTTGTCACAGTGAAACTACTAGAGAGATTCGTGAACCAAACTAAAACATCTCACATTACAGGAATCAAAGATGCCAAAGGCAAAGATAAAGGCCTGGAATAATGGGTGTGAATTGTGGGGTCGTACTACCATAACTGCACTTGTCTCCACAGTGGTGATATACTAATACTCCTATTTTAGTAACCCCTACCATGGGGACCTAGCTGACTTTGGATGGGTTTAAAATAATTACTTGACTCCCATTAAATCCAATAACGGACATCATGACACGATCAGTTGAGTCTGACAGAACACCCACCGAGGCTCAAGTCCAGTGAGTCCTAACCCTGGATGAAGTACCCCCATGTTTGATTTAAGTGGATTCGCCCCTGATAAACAGCTGATATGTGCCAGCGATGGATATACATATACTGTACATCCATAATTTTTTTAAGCCTCCCTGCTCTTATCGTCATCGTCTCCTCATAGATTTTCTAAAATTTCCCTCGGGATGAATAAAGTATCTATTTATCTATCTAACATGTCTGTTAAGAATAAAAGGCTTGCAGAGATCTTTATGTGGAGTTCATGCAAAGTCAGCCCAAGAGACCTTTTGATTGTTATTTGCATCTGATTTGGAAAAGGACTAAAGAGAGCATACTGCCAATAGCTGAAAAAGGAGAGAGCTCCATAGAGGCATAGGTTGGAGCGACATAGAGTGAGGTGGTTAGGTGAAAGAGCAACATAAGGAGGGTGGCTAGAGCAGGTAGAAGGAGAATGACACCCAAAAAGCTCATCCAATGAAGGTTGCCGATTGAAAAAACTAAAAACATTTCACAGCCTGAGGGAAACAGATTTAAATTTAATATCAAACTCAATGTGTCTTAATACTTCACAGATTTTCAAAAGACAATGAATCAACATGAAAAGACAAAACAAAACAAAAATACAAACGCTGACATTTTCGGGGGAAAATAAAAATAAAATCACAAATGAAATTGTAATTGGACGAGAATCTTGAGTCTAGATCCCCTCACAAAACAAACCTGTAAAGCTTATACACACACATTGACGCTTTTGGCCACATTTCTACAAAACACGGCCATCATAAGAGTACAAAAGCCAGTAGGATTGAAAAAGAAAAACTCTAAACGGAAGTCGTTTTTGACAGGCATGGTTTGACATTTTTCTGTGGACAAAGCTGTATCCTCCACCGCGACCTCGCTTCCTCGCCACCTTCCATCCTCGGAACCTTGCTTCCTTGTAGCCTTGCTCATTCCCGGTGGACCAGTACAAAGAGCCCCAGCATGAACAGAACAGCGTACTGGAGAGGGCGGAGGAGAAGCAGGACTTTAGGCAGTTTGCAGTAACAGTAAGATTTAATACAAACAACAACAGGAAACACAGCGGCCCGTCGGTGTTGGGTGTGAGCCCACGATGAAACTCATCTAACCGTCTGGATATCTGGCCCCAAGAAAATCAGGAATAATAACCTCAGAATCACTTTATTAATCCCGGTTTGGACGTTTGGGTGTCACAGGATTACAAGATGAATCAAGAAAGGGTTGTGAAATAAGAATATTTATCAGAAACGTATAGTCTCCTGCAAGTGGCACATCTTAGATAAGGAGGTCCAAGGGTACCAGAATAAACACAACGCCATGACATCAAATATGCATGAATGGGTGCTCAGCCCCCACCTTCCCTCTCCTGCGCCCCAAAGGCCACAAGGACCTGGTCCTTTGGGAGGGAGCCCATACGTCCTGATTCAGCTGATTAGGGGGGGGATCTTTCGGCCTCTCACGATTTAATTTCAATATGGTGATTCTTGGGGTCACAAGATAAGATACTCGATTCTCCATTCAAAACGGACTCTCCATTAAGAACATAGGGGTGCTCATTTCTGGATCAATGGCGGTCTTCTGTGCCCTAATAGGTAGCACACTAAAGTGTGTATAAGATAGTCTTTTTTTTTTTTACGTTTAAAAAAGTTATATACACTGAAGGCAATAATGTAAAAACAAAAGGTCAATGTAATTTTAATAATAACAATAAATCTAATTTTGAAAGTTTCTGATTTCTGATTCTGCGATTCTCACGTCAAATCGATTTTTCCCCCCCCGCACCCCACCCACTCTTGTTTATGTGACACTTTCATTCAGTGTGACATTTAGGATTAAGGGTTAGGGGGCCTCTTGCTCCAGGATACCTACAGGTATACCAGACAGGATCAGACCCAGTACTTCTTGGCTAGCAAGAGCTGAACACCACTACCACTACACACTACCCTGCCCCGGTTCATCCCAGTTCGGCACCTACCTTAAACTTAGGGTAGTCGTTCATAAGAATGGTCACGATTCCGATGTACGGCACAAACCTGGAAGCAAATATACACACCGTTTAGTATGTGTGTACGCGCGCGCACACACACACACACACACACACACGAAAAGAAGGTTCCAAAATGTAGGTACACTGAACTTATCAAAGACAAAGGCAACTCATATTGCCTATCAAAGTACATGAACTGCTTGGTTCACAGTGGAGACAGGAGAAGACGTACCCTCTGGCTCTGCCCACCACGTCCTTCTTCTCCAGCCAGTGTTGGCCCTGCTTGTACAGACCTCGGTCATCCACCGCGTTGTTGTCCCCCTTGGTCAGGAACTTGATGTCCCCGTTGTCCCTGCACAAGAACCATGGAATTAACTGGAGGCTTCACTGTTTGTACTGCAGGTTCCTGCTTGAGAAGGTCTATCACAGGGTTAATAATCAAAGCTCTGGTAATGTTCCTTGTGTCCTGGCCTTGATGTCTACTTTCAGACTTGCAGGCGCTGGGCCAGCGGTTTACAGTCACGGGTAATACTATCCAACCACTACTACTACACTTATAATATCACAATAAAGGTTTAGACGTATACTTTTCATGAATCTTCAGTACTCTGTGTACTATGGGGATCTCACGGCCCTCTATCCTGAACACGACGATCTCCCCGACCCGGATGGGGTCCTCCACCCTGTTGGTGAGGAACAGCAGGTCTCCTCTGTGGAATGCCGGCTCCATGCTGCCACTGGAATGACACAAGCAAGCCACCATTTTGAAAGATGACACGAAGGGACTGAGGGAAAAACTGCCCCATTACCTCTTCTGTCCGCAAACAGGCTGTGCTTGTGACCTCAAGTCGGGGAGGAGTCAATCATGTCATTCATTTTAAACCAAAAGGGATAGCTGTTTTGGATAAATGTATTGTCAATTCATTGTATTGATGGTCACAATGGGACACTGTGTACATGAATAAGGGGAAAATGAAAGAAAGATTCTAATGGGACTGTCACATAACAAAACATTGGAAAAGGTGAAGGGGTCTGAATACTTTGTGAATGCACTGTATGCCTGCTAAATTTGGTTCTGTCTGGAAATGCTTTTACTTTGAAATGCGTCACATCAGGCAAGTGTGGTCATCATTATGAAACAGTATGTATTATTGCATGTATTATACTAAAACTAAACCTAATACAGACTGATGCCAACAGCAGAGGGAGACATAGCATGGGGACACCTTCTGAAACACATATTGTGATTTAACCTGAATAATAATTCTTCAAATTAGGCTCCTTGTTGTGACCCAACTATGAGGAAATTGAATTGTAGTAAAAACGTATACATTCAAGTGTTAATCTATTTACA
>OMKQ01015598.1:2086-13263 GCA_900302335.1 Phycis phycis
GGACTCGCATTGTGTGTGTGTGTGTGTGTGTGTGTGTGTGTGTGTGTGTGTGTGTGTGTTAAGCTGGCTGCTTAACTTATTGCCAGAGTAACAGGTCCTTTGGGTTTCAAACGCTGGCTTGAGACGGCACTTGAAACGTTTTGTTTCAGTAGAAATGACTTTGCCCTCCACCAGAGAAATAAATGGACACAGATACATGCAGGATCTGTTGTAGAAACATAACCCTGTGGACCGCATTCATGGCTGTGTGAGTGGGCGTGTTCCCGCAGGATTTGGAATGATCTGATGAGTTGAATGGTCTGCCAGCAGAGTCTTCTATCTTCTTCAGAGTCTTGTATGCTCGCATGCTCCCAGTCCCCTCATGTGGACTACCAACACCGACCCGCAAGGCAAGACTGATCCTCAAGACCAGTCCTATAGTGTGTACAGCTGGGGTCAGCCCTGGCTTTTGCCTTAAGTGGGTAGGATGTAGTTAGTATTTATTCATAGTGAAATATCATGAGACAAGATGAGATAAGATGGTGCTTTTTTAGTATTCATTAATTCATTAATATTATATATATTAAGTATTAACAAGAACATTTTACATTTACCAAATTTAAACCAAATTTACAAATGGTAGCACAGACGCAGACACTTTTATTACAAACCAACGTACGTGTGAATTCAGACACGTCATTATGCAGCAGGGGGTGAGACATTCTACTTAAAGATGCCCGTGGACATCGGAGCTCGAACCCAGAACCTTTTAAGCTGGCAGACAAACCCCTGAACCACAGGCTTCCCCGCCGTGATTTAACCACATTACGGTGTCATCAGTGGGCACTTGGGGGCATTGCGTCCAAGCGGAAAATGTCAAAGTTGTTTAACACCCGTGTTGGCCAGCTTGTGACTGGCTGAGGGTTGTTATTGTTCTCGATGGCTGGTTTGTGGATCTCATGCTGTGATCGTGTCTTCACTTAACGCTCCCTGTTTGTGTTTTATTTCCAGCTCTGGGGAATCATCAAACAGGGCTACAAGTGCAAAGGTACGCTAACAGCGGCTGTGTTTTATAGCCACTGGCCTTTTACTCCCGACCACGTTTCACGGAACGTCCTCACCTCAGTATCTTGTAACGTGTAGTAGCGGTTTGGAAAGTACGCAAAATGAGTTTCTTAATCACGGCGAGCTGCAGGTGTCACAGCGGCCGCAGACATTTACATAGACCATGTCCCCCGAGCATAGTTTATTCTGAAAGCCTGAAAATAAAGAGAGAATGTCTGTGTGTGTGTGTGCGTGTGTGTGTGTGTCTGTGTGTGTTAAACTGTGAAGAAGAAGAAAAGAAGTAAAGATTTGATACACTTGTCTTGCATTTGATTGCCAACGGGGTCGATTGAGTCTCAGGCAGGAGGCAGGTGGGCGTTTTCGGTAAACGTCGTTGTTGTTGTTGTTGCTGTTGTTGTGTGTCAGACTGCGGTGTGAACTGCCACAAGCAGTGTCGGGAGCTGCTGGTGCTGGCCTGCAGGAAGCTGCTGCGCTCCTCATCCCTGGGCAACGTCTCCCCCAGTGAGCTGACCCACAGCTCCATGCCCAGCAGCCCAACGCTGGCCACCTGCAAAGGTCGTATCGTTTACACTGGCATTACATTTACATTTAGTGTCCCCCTCTCTTGTCACTCTTCTCCAGCCACGGGCATGATTATGTTGGCTGCAATATTACTCCATGCAGAACATGCAGAAATAGATGTGGTTTTGGTAAAAAAAAAAAATAAATAAATACAAGGGGCTAATAGGGTGTGAAGGTACAGACAGACAGACAGACAGAGAGACAGACAGACAGAAATACTTTAATGATCCCTGAGGGAAATTGCTTTCGTTGCAGATACTCCAGTTGAATGGTGAAATGGTAAAGGGAAAAGAAGAACAGTAAAGAAGTAAAAAACTGTATAAAAGTATATAACAGTGAAATATAAATATAAAAATATAAAAATATGTATAAATATATATATTGAAAGGTATTGAGAATCGTCGATACACTTTACAGATGCAAGTATGCCTGTGAGAACACCTGAACAAGATGCCTTGACCCCTAACATCTGTCCATTGACCAAACAAGCTGAGTAGAACCCATGAAACACACCGTCTCTTCTGAAACCCGAACCTGTGTGGATCCCCCAACAGACGAGGACGAGGTCTTTGAGTTCCCGGGCGTCGCTCCCCTGGGTCCCCCGGACCCCCAGTCCATCACGCTGATGACGGGGTCGGCCCAGCGCATCTCGGTCCGCCTGCAGAGGGCCACCATCAGCCAGGCCACCCAGACGGACCCCCTGTGGGCCGAGCGGGGCTGGGGTCCCGCTGCCGACGGCGGCTCCCACACCTTCCCCAAGATGAGGTACCGGCCCCACCGCAAGACGTCCAAGAACAAAGGCTTCGCCCGCTGGGATAACCACGAGGGCGGGGCTCGCCAGGGCCCGCCGGCCCAGGGCGCCAGTCCGGACCCCCAGCAGGGACCGGGAGGGCCCAGGGGGCCGAGGAGAGACGGTGTACAGAATGGGATCGGCGCACACAGAGGAAAGGTAATGCTGCTGTAGGGCCAGTTGTTCTCCACTGTTTTTAGGGGCCGAACTTATTATCATGGCGTTATTCTAAAAGCATACAAAGTGAGTGTAATATGTGGTATCCTCTCATCAGGACAGTTGACTTGCCCACCGGTCCAGCATGGGAAGGGTTTCTGGTGCCAGTACGGGGAAGTTATCCTCCCTGGGGGAGGTGCTTAGGTGCTTGCGGGCCCCCTTCCGCCACCCCCTGTAGCCGGCCCTGTCCCCTGGACCGCAGGACTCAGAGACATGTGGGGACCCATGTTCATATGACCCCTGAAGAAGATACAGACTCTGCAATACTGGCCTCTCTCTGTCTCTTGCTCTCTCTGTCTTTCTCTCTTTTGCACTCTTTCGCTCTGTCTCCCGCTCTCTCTCCCTCTCTCTCCCTCTCTCTCCCTCTCTCTCTGTCTCTTTCTCTCTCTCTCTCTCTCACTGCGTCTGTGTCTACAGCAATCGCCAACACAGCAGCAAATACCTTGTTGTGTGCTGACCAGGGATCCGTGGATGATCAACAGGACTACTGGTCTCTTTGTTTGTTTGTTTTCCAGCTAAAGGACACTTGACCTTTTCAGCACCTGAACACAAGTACGCATAAAGCCAGTATGAGAAGGTTATGAACTATGAGAGCTAGTAAACATGAATGGCATCTAAAAACCCGACGCCTTGTGTTTTGTATACGAACTCTCCCTCTGGAACAGAGAACAGCTTAAGGGTTTGTTTAAGGTTGTGGTTAAGGTTGGGTCCTAATGGATTTCCAGGCATGGGCTCAGTGAGACGGCCGTTTCGAAAAGTATGGAGAGTGAAGAGAAGGAGAAGGTGTTTGTGTTTGTGTTTCGCCGCTCTTAAGCCAAGAGATGACATGCAAAGGTTGGTGCGTTTGTTCATGTGTGGCCATGGAAAAACTATCTCTCTGAAGAAGACTATAGTTTTTTTTCTACTGGCTGTCTATACAGTATATTGCCAGTTTGTACCGTATCTGTCTATTCAGTGTGGAGGTACCTTCTTGTCATATGGAGCTAGCTTTTGCTGACCACTCAGACACGCGATGAATATACGGATGGACACATGTTTGGGTTCTTCTGGTTGAAGGAGCAAGTGATGGGTGTGGCCTTTAGGTTTGAAAGTTCACAGTGGAATGGAGCCGGCAGCCAGCCGTTTTGGCTACAGCAGGTTCCAGGTTTGAGGTTACGCGGAGGGCACCTTCCACGGTGGTCAGCAAGGACGCGATAGGTCAGACGCGGGTGGTGGTGATTGTTTCGACTGCAGAGAGGGAGTTGACCGTAGAGCACAACACGACAGTTACAAGGTGTTCGACTCTTCGTTCACAGTGAGGGGGCTGTAGAGAGCGGAGAAGTAAGTAGACGCGTCTTAAACGTGACGGGTGCTTGCACATTCCCCCGACAAAACACCCAACTATAGGATGTTGGCCCCAAATTGGCCAACGCTGAGTTCACGTGAACGCCAACAATGGACGACAACAGCCACTAACGGGTAGGATGCCCTGGCCCCGATGCCGGCGTTTAGTTGGTGCTCGTTGGGGAAGTGTGCAAGCCCCGTGAGATAAGGCTACTCACGTTAGCGTGTCAACTGGAAATCATGCAGGATACACACACATAGAGCAAAGTTTGTATTAACTTCGACAGGTCTGTCTGGGAATTGGCATTTTAACGGAACAGTAAGCGGCTCCCACCGAATGTTGTTGGAAATGTACGTTATTTATTTTTATGATTGATATCTTTCAAAGGGACCTGGCTTGTTCTGCACCCATGAAACAATGCACGACTCTCCAGTAGGTGTACCTAGTTAAAATGTATTTAACAAAAATATACATTTGTTGTTTTCTGTAGAAAATCTCTTTGTCTGAGACACTGCTTAGTGCTGCTTTATTGTCCTCATGATTGGTATAAAGGGCTTGTTTTATAATTTAATATTTATGTGGTTTGAATGGACAGAAAATTGTGTTTGTATATGATTTGTATTAAAATATTGCCTGAATTTTTCATACATTTTTTTTAAACGTGTTAAAAACCTGTTAAAAAAAGGTTTTTAAGGTATCTTTTAACTTTGAACAACGAGATACGAGGATATACTGACACACACTGACATATCAATGTATGTATACATAGATGCATACTTAAACTTATGTATACTTTTGTATGCACATTCCAACCCACAGAAATGTCCTGAAAATGAATGGATTTTGAATTCATCACCGCTATTACATTCAAAGATCTGGTCTGTATGTTCACCTTGAATAATTTATGGAAAACAGTACTTTTTTTTTGGGGTCATGTGATCAGAGTATTTATTGATGAAATGTGTTTTGCCATAATATCCACCATTATATACACTACATACAGACATTAGGACAACAGACAAAACATCTATTTGTCTGAACAAAATACAAACACCCATAAGTTATAACATTGATTCTACCAAGTTATAACTTATTCATGTATTTATTTTATAAGGGACAAGACTTTCCTCTGATATGAATAAGATTTCATAAAGAATGAATCACTTTTTCGAAACCACATCTTTGTTTTTTGTTGCTGTGAATGATTGAAAAAAAAACTTAAACGATCGATTGTATGTATTGATGTGTTGTATATTTCAAATTTTTGTTTAAATAACTTTAGGAACATTTCCAATCGTTGTTTATTTTCATTTACCAATTGGCTGTTTTGCTGAACCTGCTGTTATACTGATTCTGATTCCTTCATACTGTAAAGTTTGGGCTGTCGTGTTCAATGCTCAAGACCCAATGGAGGAACAAACAGTGAGGAAAACATCTGTTTAATCCATAACTGCAACACAGATGTTTATTCCGCGCTACAGACTGCATGTTGAATCTAGATGAGACATTTCACTGTGCTTAAATGTTTGTAAAATCCACAAAAAAAACGACTGATATGGCGCCATCACAGAATTTCTTCTGACAGTATTCACTAAATGTTAGTCATCTGATTAACTTCCTGTTTCCTCCCATTTGAACTGAAGACATGAATAAACCCACATTTGAACAGCTTCTTAGCCCTTGCAGTTGAGCAAAAAAAGACCCGGCCAATCCCATTGTTGACCACTAAAAAACCACTGCAATAGTATTGTCAGAAAATTAATGACACTGTAGGCCTATTACCATTTTTAATAATGGCAATCAAACCACCTTGTATTTGAAGTTGGCTATCGCATGTCTCATACAAATCAGACCACCATTACGTGTTAATATTCCATCTAACATTATAGGAGGCTTTTTTACAGAAATATAGCCTGCAGTGCATTTCGATAAAAAGCATTTTTTTAATGGTCCATACACTTTTCTTTTACTTTGAAATGACAGTCGGCTGTGTCCTGCCTTCATCAGTTAAGCCCAAAACACATCATTATATTATTTAAAAGTACTGTAATTCGATTTTTTTTTTTTTTTTTGCTTTACGTGAATATATCTTTCATTGGCATGAATGAAGCCATCGAAGTCTCCTAATTCTCATTTTCTAGGAATCCCTTTCTAAAGATGTGGCATCCCTATGCTGTTTCAATTTTGAATAAAGATATTTATTGAATCTGTCTGTCTTGCATGACGGTGTGTATGATGGCCAACATTGAAACATGCACCTGCAGCAAAGCTATTCAGAGCTATTTTGGCTCTATCCTGCAGGCCACGTTGGCATGTAAAATGGCTAGAACAGAGAATCAAATTAGGGAGAAATGAAACGGAAAGTACGAACAAAAAAGCTGTATTGATGCAGATAAATTGTCTCACCAGAAGTAAATAATAGTTTTCTCAAAAATGAAATATGACCGCATGCAGATAAAGACGTTTACGGGACATTAGCATCAGTAGCTGGTCCTTATGTATAAAATACAGCAAACACAGACAAATGGTCCGACACCACTGTCTAGTGGTAGAGTTGAGGTGGTGCCGCCTTTATTTATAAATGTTTTATATCCACGGACAGCCCGCAAATTGGGTCCTTAACGTTGATTCATAACCAATAGCGTATGATTGTCCTACTATTTTGCATTGAGTTTTTTTTATCGTAAAGATGCGTTGTGCTAACGACCGACGGACGATGAGTCTATGCTCCATACTGAAAACGTAATAAATTGAGCACAATTTGTTCCGGCATTATCTTGGACAGCTTCAAGCACCACGTGAAGTAGAAACAGAAGGCGAGGACCCCTGTACGCCAGCTGAGCTGCTTCTGTCTCCACACCTGAGCCGCTGAAGTCAACACACAATATATGAACCTGAATATTTAACTGTATTTATCTGCAACTATTATCAGTATTAAATCGTGCGATGGAGACGGATATCGTTGACTCCCTGGAGGATCTGGGGTGAGAAAAAAACGAACCATTATGCCTGTCAGGCAGTGGATACTTATTTAACATTTTGTTTTACGTTTCGCTAACACTATCAGAATGAGGTTAAATGTGGTCACGTTGAAATCATCAGTAGATTTAGAATTGGATTGGATTACTCCAATAATGCGACGCCAAACGGGGGCTGTATCTTGTGAACCTTGGTGAGCATGACCAAGCACAGTCAGCTGCTAATGAATGATCTATCTGCGGGCTGTCAAATGCCAAAGCTGTGTTGCAAGTTGTATTGCGTGGCAAATGTATGAATGCCAGCCCGGAAGAAACGCATGATAAGCCTGGTGGCTCAACCATCACCGTTGATACGAGAGATGGTGACTGCAATCAGGGCCATTAATTCACTGCCATAGCATTTATTAATTGTGTCAATGGAGAATCGGATAGAATCTTCCAACATAAGCGTTTCCTGTCCTAGATTAATAGGCAGGCTAACCGTAGTTAAGGCTGTGTCCACGTAGCCACACGAAACGTCGATGTATAAGGTGCATTGTGGGGTTTTCTAGGTATCAAGGCCCTCTCCTGGAAGATGGAGCTCTGGACGCAGCGGTTAAAGGTGGAGCAGCTTCACCTGAGTTCACTAAAGTCTGTGCCTGGATCGTCTCAGAGCTCCGGCTCTACTGTAAACTGGAGGAGAACGTACATGCCACCAACTGTAAGACAGCAGGAGTCAGACACACAGCCTGGTCTTCACTCTGAGTTATAGTCTGCAATGGAGAGCACAAAGGCTCATGCAGTTTCCATGTGTCTTAAAATGTATATTTAACCTCTTCAATGACAGGTGCTAAATTAATGACATTGTTATTAATACTATACGATTGTACATGTGATTGTACAATCAACCAAGCATACTTCCCTTGAAAGTTGACATGTCTCCAGCTTATTATGTAGAGTAATTCCCTTGTTGACAAATGGAGATATGCATTTTTATACATTACAAAATACATTTACAACGCAGTAAATATAATCCAAATGGTAATGCATATGTTAATGCAAAAAGATCCTCGTCCAATCTTTCCACCTACCCGTCCTACAGCAACTGTCTCAGAGTGTGAGCAAAGTCCATCAGCTCTGACGGACGCTTCCACCTTCTCCAGGTCCCAGTGAGGCAGAGGGCTTCCAGCTTGAAATGAGTGGTCTGCTGACTGAGCTGGCCTGCCCCTACACTATCCTCACTTCTGGAGACGTCTCCCAGAGACTGCTCAACAAGACCAGCTGCTCCCTCCTGCTCAGTAAGGAGAGCACTCTTTAAGCATGCATGGTTTAATTAAGGTTAGATCTGCAGGGTATTTTTAACCCTGAATGAATGAACGAACGAATGAATGAATGAATTGATGAATTTGATACATCTGAACAGTGTTGGGTCTTTCTTCGATGTTGAATGAATGATGGCTCTGCTGGTTCTCTCTATAAGAGCTCTGTTGTGTCTCTCCATAATTCTTAATTAATGAATGGGAGCTCTCCTTGGTCTATTTATAACCTTGAATTAATGAATGCATGTTCTGTTGGGTCTCTATAACCCCGAATGAATGAATGCTCTGCTGGATCTCTTTTTAAACCTGAATGAATGAATTAGAGCTCTGCTGTTTTTTTTAATGACTTGTGTGTATTTGTTCAGCTACCACTGGATATAATTAAGCTATTAATGTATTGGATACATCCATTTAGAATATTCAATTTCTTGGATAGTTTTGTGACCAGTGTGTAGCACCTCACATTCAAATTGAACACTGCATTCCACGTTGTTCCCGCAGCGTTCCTGGTGTCGGAGCTGGAGGCGTCCAGGATGATCCTGGTCACCAAGCCCCAGAAGGTGGCGCAGGACTCGTGCCCCGGCACCCCGATGTTCCTAGAGCTGAAGGGGATCTGCATGACCCTGGGCATGTCCAAGCCCCCCGCCAACATCACCATGTTCCAGTTCTTCAGCGGAATAGAGAAGAAGGTGAGTCACTCGACTCAGTCTGTGTCTCTGTGTTTGAACCCCAATGTCCACGGTCTGTACTGAGTGACAATGACCCGTATCTCAAAAAACTTTGGATGAAAGTGTCCATTATGTGTTGGGGATAGTAGTTTAGCGTGTGGCTTGTTTTCTCTCCCGTTGTCCAGCTGAAGGAAGCCGTGTCCAAGGTCCCTGACACCCACATAGGAGACCCTCTGTTGAAGAAACCACTTGGACCTGTTCACTGGGTAAACATTTCACTCCTTCACTATGCCTTCAGATGAAAAATGTACTATATCCAATAAGTAATATGCAATTCATTAATATATTGAACACAGGAGTTTGATATTATCATATGTTTCTGTACACCAGAATAGTTCAAAAGCTTAAGTGATTGATTTCTATGAATGGAATTGAGAGAGACTGAGGCGAAATGTAAATGGACAAACAGGAGGTACAGAAGGCCAAGACGAATGCATTTTAAATGAAATGTTTCTCTTTCTTTTTTTAAAGGAGAAAATTGAAGCCCTCAACCAAGCGCTGGTGAATGAGTACGAAGTCAGACGGAAGATGCTGCTGAAGCGACTGGACGTGACCGTTCAGTCCTTCGGTTGGTCCGACAGAGCCAAGGTACCCCTAGAAACCCTCTCATTCATTACGCACAAGTCTTGCTGCAACTAATGCTATGACCACTAGTGGGTGCTGTTGGCAGCCATTGATAGATAGATAGATAGATAGATAGATAGATAGATAGATAGATAGATAGATACTTTATTAATCCGATTAGGGAATCCAGTGGCATCCAGTAGCATTTACATATATACACACACATATATCACACACATAGAAGGAGCATAGAACAGGTACATAAAATAAAATAAAAATAAAATAAAATAAAATAAAATTAAATTAAAATTAAGGAGTACGGTGCATGTGCGGTGTTGAGAGAATTAAAACAAAAGTAAACGGTAAACAGTGCAATGACAGTATTATCTGTTGTTAATATGATTAAATATTAATATAATATAAAGTATGAATATAAATACGGTGAGAGTGTGAGCATGACAGGTATGAACATTTAAGGACAAATAAATAAACTAGACTAAATGAAATGAAGTAGACTAAATGCCAGCAGGGTTCATGACCTGATTGACATAATTGAGTTGAATACACAATGAAGAAATTGGTGGGGGAGACAACTGCAAGCTCACATACTTCTCAAACCCCGCAGTTTATAAAGAACAGTGGTTACATGGGTTTACAAATCTTTTTTTGTTCACAACCGATGAATGTCGACCACATATTAAATGTGTGGGTGTATTGGAGTTACGTACATATTTCTTCCCTGGGTTGAACCATGGATGAAATGATTGTTTCAGAGCCATGCAGAGAGGATGAAGAAGGTGTACCACCCTCTTCGCGCCGCCCTCAGCTTCCAGAGTAAGGTGTCGGTCGGCCACCTGTTTGCCGCCAGGGAAGACCTGTCCAAGATCCAGCGCACCAGCAGTGGCAAGATACGGGAGAAGACGGCTTGTGCCATCAATAAGGTCCAAAGGAGTCCCATACGTTTGCCTTCCAGAAGTCATTTGAGTCTCAAAACTGAGGTGCAACGTGCGAGGCGTGGCCAACAGTCCACCACATGGGGCAGCTCATTACAAGAGGGTTGTGGTGTCCACCCCTATTGGTGGAATAAGGAAACGCATGGTCCCTCTCAAAGGTCCCCCCCCCCCAAAAAAAAGCATCACCCCATTGAATATAGCGTGATGCTTACTGAATCTGAATCTATGCTATGGGTCGTCAAGTTTTTCCCCTTCAAGTGACCCAGTAAGTTAGAGCCAGCGTTGTGTACTTCAGTGTACTTTTGACTGTGATTGATGGGAGGTGAGAACACAGCCCCTAGGCAGTGCTGCTTCTTCACCCTCTCAGGTTGGACAGGCTCGATACTGCAGGAGCAAACAAAGTGGCTGTACGAGATGCCACGGGCTGGCGCTAGCTGGGCCAGATGCTAGAACTTAGATTAATTGACGTCTTCACTTTCTATTGATAACTGTAGTTACTTTTTTTTTTTACACGTTTTCAATGTTTGAAATGTTCTTGATGTACATTTTCAGTTGGACTGGCTCTGATCAGGAAGTGATTGATGATTGGTCTGTGTTGTTTATGTCTCCAGGTCCTGATGGGTCGCGTGCCAGACCGGGGGGGTCGACCCTGTGAGATCGAGGCCCCTCCCCCGGAGATGCCCTCTTGGCAGAAGCGTCAGGACGGGCCCCAGGGCGGAGG
>OMKQ01015750.1:1497-14822 GCA_900302335.1 Phycis phycis
CATAAAGAATTAAGGGGACATTGGGGTGGGGTTCGGAGAACACTTCCCCTTGTTTCCCACAGCATGCTTCTTTCTCTATTTGTGCTTTTACTCTCCCTGTGATATTTTTAATTCATGTTTTTTTAGCATGTATATTTGGTATTGCACTGCAAAGACCATATCTATTGATGGGTGAAAACCTTACATTACATTTTTGGTGAGTGGTGGGAGAGAGGTTTGTGTTCATATCATCTTTCATGTTTACATATTTACTTGGTTTAACTTGTTCACATGTAAACACTTTTATGCCATTATTGTTATCTTGCATATAAAGAATGCTGCCAGCTTAAGTCTGCAAGTGAGAAGGCAAACTCAACAAGCATCCAACATTTGAAACTTGCAGCTATCTGTGGCAGACACTGAATAGCTTACTTGGTACTCTCGCCTTAGTAGGTCTTATTGCTGTAGAAAGGTGTACCCCATCGTTAATTCACAAGGTATCTGCATGTGCAGATCTACGTAGTGTGAAGATCCATGTAACCACACAGATCTTTGCAGAACTGCTTGCACTAATATGTCCTTGTCCGTCACGATAGCATGTACACAAGGGGGCAGTTAAGTTAGGTTCTGCCCACAAATGTACATGAATCGACAAATTCAGCAGAAACGGAAATCGCGAAAATAGTGTTGAAAATTGTCAGATTTTTTTTAATCAGCTGAAAATAGTGTTTTGAATTTTGCCTGGCGCAATCATTTTATTGTGTCTGGCTGCTTGACCAATCAGCGATTAGTTGTTACACATCTTCACACGTATGTACACGTCTTCACACGTATGCACGTCTTCACACGTATGTATGCAGGTCTTCACACGTCTTTACACGTATGTACACGTCTTCACACGTATGTACACGTATGTACACGTCTTCACACGTATGTACACGTATGTACACGTCTTTACACGTATCCACGTTGTCACACGTATGTACTTCTTTACACGTATCCACGTTGTCACACGTATGTACTTCTTCACACGCATGCATGTCTTCACATGTATGTATGTCTGCACACGTATGTACACATCTTCACACATGCACATGTTCACACGTATGCATGTCTTCACGTGTATGTACAGGTCTCAGTGCTGCCACGAGGATCTCTGCACATCTTGACATATGTGCTGACACAGATTTGGACTTAAGCAAAGCTGTAGGAATACATGTTGCTAATTGATATACCTAGACTTGTGAGTACAAGTCTAGGTATATCAATTAGAAGCCATAGTCCCTCTGCTGGAGCTGGTCTTCTGCAGACCCTCATACCTGGCCAGTGCTTTGTGAAACATTGTTATGTTTAGATATCAGGTCTAGATAATACATATTTGAGTTTAGTTATATAGTTATGCAAGGTTAAGTATATACCTCGATATACTTACAACAAACTAGAAATTGACGTTCGCGTACACTTTTGAACTACTGCAGAATTTTGCAATTTTTGACAGGATACAATATAGTCGTCTTTGTGTCCTTGTACTACTGCTTGACTGGCCATTAAAATGTGCATAATCCCTCACAATAACCTCAGCAAGTCTTGCTTCAAACGGGTTCATCTTGAAATAAATAGAGCAGAACACATTTGACAGATACAAAATATATACAGATACTGATGTAATCATTCACATGTTAATTTGGACCAATTGCTGGCAGCTGTGAATGTGGGGACGCGTGGGGAAAGTTTGACTGTTTCCACTGAGCACCCTTGTGCATACTGTGGCGATAGAAGCCCAATGCGGTGCTGTATTGTGTTCGCAAACAGGCCCTTTTGGCTGTGCGAACACACCATTATCAATGTTGTTGGAACTATGCTGGGGCCTTTCGGTGCTTGCCCACTACAAACATGAACACCCAACTATTCGTCATCAACAACAAACGGACAAAGGCAAGAAACCACCATGAATACCGATATTGGTGTTTTGATTGTCGGGGCAATTGGAAGCACCTTTTGAGGGTTAGGAATTAATTTAGGAATGGTTAAAGCATAAGGCCAATGTGATATCCCATATGCAATGACCGGAATAACGGATGTTCAACAAAAGTACAGTGTACAGGAACACAGGTGATTTATTTTCAGTGACTCCAGTTTGGTTTGATCAGAATCAGGGTAAGGATCATGATGACCTCTTGTTACCGAGTTTGGCAAAAGCTGTTGCTTGGTAACTGCTTTTAGTGGTAGTGCTTTAGTCCCATGTATTATGGGTAATAAATGGTAATAAATGCAGCCCAAAATGTGCTGTGATAAACTACAATAACAATGCATGGTTGACTAATACCCTCACATGCATTGTTCATCGTTTTTTTTGTTTGTTATTGACATCAAGATACATCCAATCTCACTGAGGCTTTTTTTTGCATGTTGAAGACAGTCCCTCATTTGTCTTCGCTACTGCTTTCCTTAACCATCATCTTCATATTGCAAGTTTGGGTTTTAACTTGGTATTATTTTTCCTCAAAATATATGAATGATTGAATTTGGCACTACACTTTCTTAATATTATTGAATAACCATGAACCTGGATTGACCATACTGCCCAACAGAAAATGTAGGATGTAGGATATATGTGGCTGTAGCTGGCTGTAGCTGACCCTGCCAACCGTCATGCTCCTACTACTCCACATGTCCCCTGTGCACTGAAACGTGTCACAACGCCACCGGCAATGACTTCAGCAGGACTGGCCTAACCTGCCAATTCACTCAAAACATGTCTGGGAATGAAATCATCCCCTCCTACCCTGCCTCCAAGGTGTTTTTGTCATTCAAAACAGACTACAAGATATGTATACTATCAAAATATCTATCTATCAAAATAATACAAACATATGTGACATTTCATAAACGTTCTCGCAACTTATTTAGAAATAATACAGAAGGACTGCATGTTAATGTTATAGCACAATTCAAGAATGCATTAGGAGGATCCACTAGCCTATAGTGCCTGTAGAATTACTATAAAATATTCATTTTGAAAGTACATTTACTTTGTTGTGTCACAGAGCAAAAACAGAGTTTGGATCTCTACGTGGCAAACAGCAAATCTATTCCATCCAGTTTGCAAATGCTTGAGGCTCTCCCTTTTTATCCGTCTGGTGTCTAGCATTGCATGCTTGGATACCTAATTTTGAGCAAGGGTCAGAGTTCAGTAACCTCACTGGTGTTTGTAGCAACCTTGGCCATGCCACGACTAGTGACCGATTGAGTCTGTATTGTTTGGATTACATATACGATGAGAAGGCTTCCATTCATTCCATTCAGCAACACATGCATGATGGCAAAAGGCAACCATGGTGCAGGGTGTACGGTGTGAATGTGCTGTGAACAATTAGACGAGAAAGATCAGGCTTTAGTCTCTGCAACAAAAGTGTCACTCACGATGCACGACTACTAGCAACATACCATGGCTCTGTAGTAAAACACAAGTTCACATGTTTGGGTATGTTTAAATCTCTAAGATATGATGTGTTGTCATGTTTACTGATGCAAAAGAATGAGAGCCTTTCATTTAGACTTCTAAACTATGCCTTCAAAGTTCAAAAATTGTCCTTACTTGAATGGGGAGGTGCACAACATCACAACAGATCACTGGGCCGCATCAAGAGCCATAATTATATTACCTTTCACATGCCCCATCTGCAACACTAGTCACGGTGACTATTAATTAGGCTTAAGGCTCTTCCTCAAGGACACTGTGACAAGGTTTGCTGTTATACCCAAGTCTGGGTACAACCGACTGATGACATCTTGATAGAATGTGTGTTGAGGAGCAAACGGAGATTATCCAGGTTCCATTTTCTGTGGTTATTCCACATCATGATAATTAACACAAAGTACAATGTCTCTCTTTCCACAGGTGATGTGTCACCTATCAGCATGTCCCCGATCAGCCAATCGCAGTTCATCCCTCTGGGAGAGGTGCTGCTATTGGCTATCTCTGCTATGAACTCTGCCCACAAACCTGTCACCCAGGAGGCACTCACCGAACACCTGCAAACATGTTTTCCAGGTAATGCCTCCAAATCACCCAACACGTTGCCTGGTGCCTCTTCATCTGCTCGTGTTTTACCAGAGGTTATGTTATTTGTTCTATTTGGGTACGTTTGGTTGAAATATGTTGACAAATGTGATGGGGATATGCGGAAAATGCATCCTCCGTATTACTTGACAGCAATATAACACAGTAATATTTTGTACATGCTGGCAGGGTCCCAATTGCTAGGATGCATCCTATATAGAGGACAATTCTAAAGTAGAAAATGTAATCCCACGCAAGGAATTACTTGTCCATAGGACTGCCCGTTGAGGTGGGGATCGAACCACCAACCATCCGGTTGTGGAACCCATGCTCTACCTACTGAGCTATGCCATCCAGGTGACGGCTACCAAATGAGCTGCTAACAGTATTTCACTAGTTTGGCTACCTAGTCTACACTGTCATTTCAAGACATGCACAAAGTTTGATGACTAAAAGACTAACACACTAAAACACCCAAAACAGGAGCACTTACCTTGGCTGTAATTTGAGAAATGTGCCTCAAAGGAGAATTTTACAAGTAACTCGAAGGCAAAAGGAGCGAGGCAGTAGGCGGAGTCAAAAGGCTCAATGATATGTCTATGGGAGTTTGTTGCATGTTTAATCGCAAATATCTCAAAAAGTATAAAGTTGACGAAAATGAAAAATACATAGCACAGGTATACGGAAGTAGACCTTTGTAATACAGTTTGAATTAAATCTCGAGGTTCAGTCGTTTAGCCTCCATTAATTGCTAAAATTTGGTGTGAATAAGAATAATATGACGAAAAGCGATATCTAGATTGTGCAATTCAGTAGGATGCAGACAAAGCTAGGTTCCCTGTTTTTGCGAAGTGCAAGGAAACATTGAATGCTACGTTGGTCAGTGTAGGCTATCCCATAAGGCCACGCCAGCTTATTAAAATGTTTTGTAATGTATGTTCTATGTATCATTTACTCAAATTGTATTCACTCATCGATTTTATTAATTTAATTTATTTTATGTGTTAGTTAAGACATTATAGCTACATTGGAGTGTCTTACCTTTACAATGGTAGCCAGCAGCAATGCAGCTGCATTATAGGCTGTCTTGATTAATGCAACATTTTCACAAATGGGTCTGTAATATAGAACCTCCTTAGATTGGCATAAAGGTTATCAGAAACCTCATCGCAGTTAGGGAAGAGACTGTAGATCCACCAGTAGATCACACAACTTTAATAATAAACAGTCTATTTGTTTGTGCATGAATCAGCAATTGTTTTTTATAGTTTGTATCTGCCTCAGGCAACACAGTAAATATAGTGAGGGTTAGTGGTATTTGTATTGACGTCAACCAAAACAATATTTGATATCATATTTAATTTAAATATTTCTGCACTTCATATTAATTCAGAAATGTATTAAAAAAAATGCACAATAGCCACATACTGTATGGCAAGTGACCCCCCTGTTTCAGAGATTTACAAAAGTGTAAAACATTGAAGGATGGGGGAGTGTTATCAGGGTAATAGCTCTTTTGTATTTGAAATGTTCCATAGACAAAGTGTCCACGAAGCTTAATTGAATGATTTTGGAGATTCAAGATTCAAGTCCTTTATTGTCAAATGTGCAGCATCACTTATAGTCATACTGTACAATGAAATGTATTGGACAGGGCGCGATCCAACATGGAAGGAAAATCAAAGAAAACAGTTAAATAAAATAAAATACAATAAGTACAGTAACATATGGTCATATGGGAGTACAAGATTCATGAAGTAGACACTGGCAATAAAACATTGTATACATAACATAGAACATATTGTACACCTGTATTTTCAAAATTACTTAAAAACGCAGACTATGTTGAAGATCAAAACAAGGAAACCCTGATTTTGGGTTCAATGGCACTTTAAGGAAAGTATCTGGTACCTTCACATGGACAAAGTCAACTTTTGAGTTGAATGACAAAGAAAAGCAATTTATGTTTGCCTTCTGAATATAATCTAATTCTTGGTCATGAGACCCATTATTATCTAGTAGTCTTACACACACACACACACACACACACACACACGCGCAGACAGAGCGGCATCAGTGCTTTCCCTCTGAGTGTGTGTGTGTGTGCGCATGTGTGTTTCTGTCTGCTGTGTATGTCATTCAGAGTACCTGTTTAAAAGGGCTCTTGCATCATGTCGCTACAGCAACTGCACAGGTCTGATGTAATGACAAGCAACACACACACACACACACGTAAAGACACGTCTGTGTGCCAGTCTGGTGCACCGTCTGTCAATTAGTCTGAATTGGCGGTTTGTTTTTTGGTTTAATAAGTGTATGATAAAGCATGTAAATGTATCTGTTCAGAATCAATTACAATGTGCCAGATATACGGCAATCAGGCATTCACTACTCATTGATTAGTAAAAAAAAAAAAAAGCCTCCAATCAGCACCATTAAGGACAACAAGTGCATTGTACTGTTGGTACAACAGTAACAACCTATCTGAATATATTGAAAGTGATGTATAGTCTATTTGTTAAGGACATTCATGTAATCTCAGCTCGTTCTCAGCTCACATTCTTCAGAAGTTGAACTTAAAGATCCAAGACCTTTTCTACGCATACAAAAGGCGTATTTATCAAAAATTCTGAGAACAAATTTGTTAAAATCTGTGTTAGTGAGCACTTCTCATTTGCAATAATCTGTCCACCTGCCAGGTGTGGCATATCAAGAGGCTGATTTAACAGCATGATTATTATACGGGTATGCCACGGGCTGGTCACAATAAAAGGCCACTCTGAAATATGTACTTTTTATCACACAACATAATGCCATAGAGGTACCAAGTTTTGAGGGAGAATGCAATCAGCATGGTGACTGCAGGACCGTCCACCAGAGCTGTTGCACGTGAATTGAATGTTAATTTCACTGGGAAACCAGGATTCCTCTGTGAAGAGAACCCAACTGCCAGATGCCATCGAAGGTGAGCATTTGCCCACTCAAGTTGGAAACGTCACAGGACTGAAGTTAGGTCAAGACCCTGGTGAGGATGGTGAGCACGTAGATGACCTGACAGTTTGATAGTTTGTGCAGAGAATCTTTGTTGTACAAACAAACTGTTAGATCAGCTGTCCGGTTGGCTGGTCTCAAACAATCTTGCAGTTGAAGAATCAGGATGTGGAGGTTCTGGGCTGGCGTGGTTACATCTGGTCTGCTGTTGTCAGGCCAGTTGGATGTACTGCCAAATTCTCAGAAACGACATGGGAGACGGATTATGGTAGTGAAATTAACATTTGATTCACGGGCATCAGCTCTGGTGGAAGTTCCTGCAGTCAGCATGCCAATTTCACGATCCCTCAAAACTTGTGACATGGAAGTCTGATGGACCTCCAAAATGTGACCAAAAATTGTAATTTTCAGCTACCACGGCTCAAATGCTTGAGATGCTGTGGGTATTATGCATGTTCCTTTTACCTCTAAAAGAGATACTATTTCAGTGGTTTATGAGGCAAGGTATTGCTGAAGCCAAAGCTCCTTTATGCAACTCCATGCATGAGTACCTGGTATGGCAGTGCGCAGTAAACAGTCCACGAAAGGTTGATTTTGAAGTACTGGTACGTTCATATTTAAAGGTAGTTTAGCACTTAGACAGACAGACAGAAGTACTTTAATAATCCTCGAGGGAAATTGCCTTCGTTACAATACTCCGGGAGAAAAGGTAGTGCAAAATGTACAATATAAATATCTAATAAAATAAGATATAGTTAGTTAGTACATGCACCACTTTCTATTGACAGTCTTGTTCACCGACCCACAAGCACCATCAGCAAAATAGTCAAAATCTTGCATGGTGTTTGCACACTGTTTATTTTGCCCTTCTGCCTACTGCCATCTAGTCTACAGTGGACAAATACCCATCATTGTTGTGTGTTATATGTGTGTTATAACTTAGCAAAGTTGTGCCCAACTATACTACTATTGCTTATTTCTATATTTTTAGGTAAATTGTGTTATATAAACAGTAGGGTTGACCTGCAGCCTTACCTTTTAATGCCTGGACAATGAACTGTAAATTGAAGTTACCTAGTTGGTTTACACACGACCGTTGTGAAGATGTGGATTTGCCCTTCATGGAGTGTCACTGCCACTGTCCTGCAACCAGCAACGGAAACAATCCATATTTGGCATAGTGAGGGAAGAACTTCAATACCCGCCTTCCACCAGTCTTTAAGTCTCTTGTATCCCAAACCCATTAAGATTAAATAATGAACACATTGTATTGAATATTATTGTCATCCATATACTGTCATCCAGGAGGCAGGTATACAGTTGCTGTCCTTTTTTCAATCCCATTATCTGCTAACACTGCCTTTGATTTAAGGGCCAATAGTTGACACAATTGCCAAAACGTTCTCCATGTCAAACCGTTTGACAATAGTAAGTAGGGGAATCCCCCACCCCACCACAAACACAAGCGCTATTCCCTCCCTTCTTCAAGACACTTTGATGGAATCTCCAACATTTACTAAAACAAGACTGCTGAATTCACCAATTTCAGAAATTCAATACCAATCTTTATTGATTGTGTGTGTGTGTGTGTGTGTGTGTGTGTGTGTGTGTGTGTCATTATGAGTGTTGCATCACTCTAGCTGGGCTGTAAGCCCGTGATGTAACAGGCAGTAATACTTTTAGAGAAAGTCGGATTAAAATCTGGGAGATGGGGAATGGGAATGAGAAAATTCCAAATAAAATCCATCCATCACACAGAATAAATGAGAGATTAAGAAAGACAGAAATCTGAGTAAACTGTAGACAAGCTTTTTTGTCAAGAAAGTATTCAAATTTTAAATTTCTATTCTCATTCTGAGCTTCAAAAAATCCCCCAAATTCAAATCCTCTTTGTTCAACAAAATTTAAATATCTACTAGTGATAAATCTCATGTAAATATGAATTTAAGCATTTTTGAGCCATATTACAATCAATGCTACAGGTGTCATAGTTTCAGAATACATCAAGTGATGTGTATTTAGTAATTTGACATTGCATTTTTGGTTTGGAAAAGTAAACAAATGATGGGGTTTGCTATTTGATGACAATGCTACCCTCCCTAGCCTGTGACTGGACTAACCAACACTCTTTTTGATTGCTGCAGGTGTCCCCACACCTACGGACGAAGTGCTGCACCACACACTGAACATGCTGGTGCGTGAGCGCAAGATTTACCCAACACCGGACGGCTACTTTATTGTGACTCCCCAGACGTACTTCATCACCCCCAGCCTCATAAGAACCAGCTCAAAGTGGTACCATTTAGACGAGAGAGCCGGCGACCGCCTCCAGCAGCAGCAGCACCAGAATCAGCAGACGCAGTGCACCTCCCCGCTCTCTGGCACCATCACTCCATCCACCTCCGGAGGAGTGCGGGATCGAACGCACCCGAAGACCAGTCAGAACCACTGCGGTGCCGGTGAGTCCTCGTATAACAACAGCTACCGTGGGGGTGTTGACGACCCCCCCAGCCACCACACCACACTGCAGCGTCGCTCCCCCAAAGACCACCGGGAGGCCTACCCGTCGCCTCACTCCCCGCAAACCCCACCCCAACAGGGAGGTGGCACCGCAGAGAAGAGCCGCAGCACCCTGAGTTTTCCCTTCAAGACGGACACGCTCACGAAACACCGAGGTGGGGGAGTTGGGGGAGGGGGAGGAGAGGCTGAGAAGCAGTCAGGAAGTGGAAGCGGTGGCGGTGGGGGAAACAGCGCGAGCCGAAAGTTTGGCCTCAAGCTGTTTCGCCTGAGTTTTAAGAAGGACAAGACCAAGCAGCTGGCCACTTTCTCGGCCCAGTTCCCACCGGAAGAGTGGCCCCTCCGGGACGAGGAGGTTCCCAGCCAGCTGCCCCGGAACGTGGAGATGGAGATCATCCGCCGGATAAACCCTGATCTTACCGTGGAGAACCTGGCCCGGCACACAGCCGTTATGAAGCGCTTGGAGGAGGAGCGCGCCCAAAGAAGCAAAGCCTCCTCGGCCAACCAGAGCTCACGAAGCCGCCGGAGTGGGGGGAGGCACAGGAAGCAGTCACAGGCCAAGCCCAGCCGCTCCCACAGTAAAACCAGAGCATCCCGAGGCGAGCCCAGCGATGGCTCCCACCTTGAGCTCACAGACCGGGACTACCGGGCGTATTCGTCCTCCCTCGCCCGCTCGCCCAGGGAGCATGCCCTGGCCATGGAGCGACAGCGTGCGCGGCTCCACCTGGCGCACAGCAACCCCAACATTCTAGACGCCTCCCACCTGCCAGTCACGCCGGAATGGGACGTGTCCGGCGAGCTGGCCAAGCGGCGGACAGAGATGCCGTTCCCTGAGCCCAGCCACGGCCCATCAGCGCACCACTCCAAAGTCCACCGCTCTCATTCGCACACCCAAGAGAGGAAGTCCCGAACAGAGCGCAGCGACAAAGCCAAGGAACGTTCTAGATCCATGGACAACTCCAAAGGACCACTGGGAGCCGGGCTTATAGGACCGCCTGATTACTACGATGACCGGAGTCGCTATTACACTGATGATGGAACCTTGCGAGCCAATCAGAGTTCTTCTCACTATTCACGGGTCACACCTAACATAGCAAAACTTGCCAATGAAACGCTCGGGTTGGAGGGTGGCAGAAGCTTGGAGAAGAATAAGAGCCGGGACAGTCTACCGGCATACTCCCCAAAGCCCCCAGCCGCATCCATCCCTTCAGACGACTACTTCCAGTGCTCCGCCTCCTCTGAGGCAGTGCTCACCGCAGCCAACCCACACGGATCCCTGGGTAAAACCAGCCACGAGGGGCTCAAACTGGGCAGTGCTGATCGGCAGATGGACAGACAAACGCCTCATCCCCCAGAGTACAAGGAGGACGTAGGGAAACTGGGTCCCAAAGGTGGCAGCCTGCCGCCAATCCCACTCTCCATCCCCGACCCTCCGCTTCCCAATGGCCGGCCCGTCCACAGCACTTCAGTGGGCCCGGAGAAACGCAAGGAGATCTTCAGCAAGGACACGCTATTCAAGCCACCACCCAGCCTTCCCCTCCCCGGCTACAGCTCCCTGAGGAAGACCCCTGCCCTGGCTGCGTCGGCGCTCTCGTCTTCTTGTGATGCGCTCGACTCCCAGGAGGCCTTCGACGCGCCCAAGCCCCTGGTGGCCACGCCTTCTGCAATTGCCGCCCCAGCGGGATTAGAGCCCGCAACCTCCAGCGGCGCGGCCGAGGCCTCCTTTGACTACTACAACGTCTCAGATGATGACGAGTTGGAGGAGGGGGCCGCCAAGGGCAGAGGCGCCGACGGCAAGACGAGCGGGGATGGAGGCAAGGTGGGCGGAGGTGGAGTCGGTGGAGGCGGGACTATGCAGTGGCTGCTGGAGAGGGAGAAGGAGAGGGATCTGCAGCGCAGGTTTGAGCGCAACCTCACCTTCCCCAGTGCTAAAGAGAACCTCCCGGAACCCAGCCAAAACCAGCAGTCTGCTCACTCTGCCAGGCTGGACAGCATGGACAGCAGCTCCGTGACAGTCGACAGTGGATTCAACTCCCCACGGTGAGGGAAGCACACATACACATACGCACACACATACGCAAACACACAATATGTTTTGTGGCAGTAATAGTTTTCTCTATCCCTAAGTATTTATTTTGGGAAATTATTGTTGTATTGTCATCAGCTCAGGTCAAGTGTTAGATTTTTAACTTGAAAGCCATGTTTCCTGTGACTAATTGAATGTCCACCAATGGTATTTTGCTGTTTGAGTTCTCGTAGAGGTTGTTTGGTAATCCAACTGGGGCAGTCAGGACCTAGGTTTGATACCCTGATTGGGTTTGGGGATATGAGGAGTCTGGGTGTACCTTTTTCCTGATGCAATCGTTGTGCGTGTGTTTTTTGTGGGTGGAGGGACTGGAAGTCCACATACTGCCATTGTCAGCTCCATGCCAAGGATCATTCTACGTTGAGCGGCACTCTGGATGATGATGTCAATGAGGAATGACTTGCAGCTAAAAGTTTACAATGGGTGTTTGTTTGTTCAACAATATATGTAATATGTAGACGTCAGAGATACAGAAACTTGTATCTGATTGAAGGACTGCAATGGTGTTGTGATTGTGAAACTGGATGCCAATGGTATGAAGCAGGCTGTCTTTTTGACCGGGACAAATTATATATATTTTTTTCCTTTAAAACTCAAGGGCCTCAAGGGCCAAAACATAAGACTAGAAAATACTATTGATCCCAGATGGGAAATGTTTGTTCCATAGCAGCAAGTACAGGACAAAAGCAGAGTTAAAAAAGATAAAAGTTGGATACAGTAAATAAATAGAAATGATATCCAGACAGCACCGGTGTTCAGAGTAAAGTAAGAGTCCACACAGCCCCCAACAAACACCAAAAACAGAATGTTAAACACCGATTTGATGTGTTTGCCAACAAAAACAACAACCACCAATATCTAAGGCACACTGGCCCGATGTTGGTGTTTGTTGGGGCAGGGTGCAAGCCCCCTAAGTATTATACATATCAAAGGTTGAACTGAACGTAGCTGGGTCATTCCTTCATTGCATATCAAACGTTGACTGAACCTCCCCCCAACACTCCACCACACCTTTTAGCTCACAGCCCTCTCCACTCTCCTCCCCCCGTAGCACTAGGGAGAGCCTCGCCTCCAACACGTCCTCCATCGTGGAGAGCAATCGCCGGCAGAACCTGGCCCTGAGCCCTGGGCACCTGGGCCTCGCCACGGGCAACGGGCCACCCTTTTCCTTCCGCGCCATTCCGGAACCTCCCGCCGCGCAGCCGGAGAAGCTCCAGAAGCCCAGCACCTGCCTCGCCTCCATCACCAGCGTCTGAAAGGCCATTGAAGGCGAAGGTGGAAGGTGGAGCTTTTTTTGGGACATGGTTGTGAAAGGGAAATATTTATGTCTATATATGTGTATATATATAGATATATCTATATCTATATAGATATATCTATATAGATATAGATGTATGTCCCAAGATGCCCAAGGACTGTTACATTTTCAGAACTAATAAACTCAGTGGAGCACCACTCGGAGGCCCACTGTTGGAACTACAGCTGTTACAATTACACACAACACACCAACACACACACACACACACACACACACACTCTCCCTCAAATGGACTAATACACAGATGGAAATCGAGGCCACAAATTAAACCGCTTTTGTTTCTCACATGCGTTTACACACACACACATACACACACACACACACACACAAACACACACACAAACACACACACACACACACACACACACACA
>OMKQ01015878.1:2535-15575 GCA_900302335.1 Phycis phycis
GTCGCCTGTAATTGATCTGCTGATGGTAATCACTTGATAATGTGATTTCTGCAGTTTCTGTTCACTGCAATGAGAAAGGTCTAAAATGTTTTTCTTTTTTTTTCTTTTTTTAAATCAATTTGTAGGTTGGCCAAGCATCCTATTTGACTGCAGTATCATCCCCCAGACACAGCCATGAAGTCTGTGCTTGATGGCGTGGCCGACACCACCTTCCGGACCATCACGTCGGGCTTACAGTATCTGGGCTCCAATGACGCCAAGTACGATGACCCCACCATCCACGCGGACTTCATCAAGGGCGGCTTCGGCATGCAGAAGCCCTCGTCTGCCTTCCGCAGCCACGCGTTCCCCGACAAAGTGCCGGCGGACGAAGACCTCATCCTCAAGGGCATCCTGCCCTACCCCACCAACGCCACCGAGCTCCTCGGCAACAGGAGCGCCTTCGGCGAGGACGGCGACAACATCCGCTGCGGCGAGAACTTCATGGACATGGAGTGCTTCATGATCCTGACGCCCAGCCAGCAGCTGGCCGTGGCCGTCATGTCCCTGACGCTGGGCACCTTCACCGTGCTGGAGAACCTCGTGGTGCTCTGTGTCATCTTTCAGTCGCGCACGCTCCGCTGCCGGCCCTCCTACCACTTCATCGGCAGCCTGGCCGTGGCCGACCTGCTGGGCAGCGTCATCTTCGTCTACAGCTTCCTGGACTTCCACGTCTTCCACCGGAAGGACAGCACCAACGTGTTCCTCTTCAAGCTGGGCGGGGTCACTGCCTCCTTCACGGCCTCTGTGGGCAGCCTGTTCCTGACGGCCATCGACCGCTACATCTCCATCCACCGGCCCCTGTCCTACCGCCGCATCGTCACGCGCACCAAGGCGGTCATCGCCTTCTGCGTGATGTGGACCATCTCCATCGTCATCGCCGTCCTGCCCCTGCTGGGCTGGAACTGCAAGCGGCTCAACACGGTGTGCTCCAACATCTTCCCGCTGATCGACAAGAACTACCTGATGTTCTGGATCGGGGTGACCAGCGTGCTGGTGCTCTTCATCTTCTATGCCTACATGTACATCCTGTGGAAGGCCCACCACCACGCCGTGCGCATGTTGAGCCGCACCTCGCAGAAGAGCCTGGTGGTGTACTCGGCGGACGGGACTAAAGTGCAGAGCACCAGGCCCGAACAGACCCGCATGGATATCCGGCTGGCCAAGACCCTGGTGCTCATCCTGGCGGTGCTGGTCATCTGCTGGGGGCCAGTGCTGGCCATCATGGTGTACGACCTGTTCTGGAAGATGGACGATGACTTTAAGACCGTCTTTGCGTTCTGCACCATGCTGTGCCTGCTCAACTCCACGGTCAACCCAGTCATATACGCCCTGAGGAGCAAGGACCTGCGCCACGCCTTCCTCAGCTCCTGCCACGCCTGCAGGGGCAGCGGTCAACAGCTGGACAACAGCCTGGAGTCAGACTGCCAGAGCCGCAACGCCAACATCGTGGCCCACCGGGCCGCCGAGAGTTGCGTGAAGACCACTGTGAAAATAGCCAAAGTGACGATCTCTGTGTCGACCGAGACGTCTGCGGAGCCCGTGTAGAGGGGCGTGTTACTGGGACGTATGTGGGAACGCAGGTTGGGTTGGCATCTCCCATCGTGGCATTGAACACACGCTTAACAAAGAGAGATGCAGAACAAAGGTTTGGCAGAATTTCCTCTCCTGCATATAGCTATAGTCGTTAACTAATTATTTATGTTATGTTCATGTGCCAGTATAATGTATAGTGTTTCAGTGCCAAAGTGCCAAATGGTAGTGAGAGGAATCGGAAAGGACTGAGAAGATGAATAACTACAAAGACAACCATTAGTCTTTTTCTACCACAGACGTCATGAATTCCACTTAATGAAGGCATATTATATTTTTGTATTGTAAATTCTAAATCAATATATCTTCATTTATGGGATAAGGGGCTACTGACATTTGTATTCATAAATATTTTATTCTGTCACTTATGTCAATGTGCGCGTTGCAGAAGAAGGATAGCAAATTATTGCCCCTTGTCACTTGAAGATATTTGTGCGTCAATTCGTTTCTTTAAGAAAAATGACATTAAAGATGGATTTAGTCGTTTTTTCTTTAATTCTAGTATTATTCATGTGTTTCTCTAAATTGTATTAAACACATAATCATTTGTCCTTTGATTAATGTCACATGTATAAAACGAATTGGAGAGTCACTCTGCTGGTGGACGATCTGTAGAATAGCTTTTTTATAAACTTTGCTGACTAAACCAATTATGTTGTCTGCGTAAATTTGAAGGATGGGAGAAAACAACAAGATTCCGAATTTTTAAGTAAGGGGCAACTCTGACAACCAAAAAAAAATCTGAAGAATCTACGTTAAGAGAGTCTATTGTCCACTTCTTCATTCTCTAGCTGGAGCGTTCTAGTAATGTGTCTTTGTTCAAATGTATACCTGACAATTCTACAGTGTTTCTTGTCATAAGAAAAAAAGTAAAAACTAAAAAACAAAAGCAAATGTTACATTTGAACAGTTCATGAAATAATATTACTAGCTTCTGCCTAAAGGCTGGACTCAGAGTGCTGGTCACTGCTGTTAAATAATGAGGTTTTGTCTGAATATCGCTGCTTTCCCCAAGTGCGTGGACTTGGATTCAGCCTTGTATGTTTGTGAAACTTTGTGACTTAAGTAATTCCACCACAAGCCTTTTGGACAATTGCAGTTGAGTTGTTTTTGTGGTAGCCTTCTCTCAATGGTTGGAATAAATGAAACAACCAATTCACACAGGTTTAGTGAAATGCTTTTTATGTAACTTTGAATAAGGCACGTCTGCTATGAATTTGAAAGCAAAGCAAAGTTAATTCATTAGCTGGTAAGCCGATGGACATTATGTGTGCGTTTATTGAAATCAACCGATGATCCCATCAAAGCAATTGGGGAAATTGTGATTTTCTAGTTGATTGTGAAATACTTTTGATCTGTACATCTCACAGCACAATTGTTCTGTAGTCATTTATCTTGATGTAAGCTAGCCAGTCAGCTCTCTATCAGTATGCTTTGCTGCCTCTTGTATTATTGAGTATTCAAGATCAAAATTGATTGTCAAGTGGCTTCTGTACAATGGTGGCATAACAAAGGACGAAAATAAAATAAACAAGTCTCTTTTGTATTGATGTTTTTGAGATCCTGAAAATAAAGACACAGCTGGTTGACATTTTGAACGTATTTTTTGTATTGAAAATATGTCGAATGGCAGGTAATACGGACCAACATTCACAGTGTATATTCGCTTTACATAATAGAATTCTGAGACCAAAATAATGGGAGCTGAGCAGCCGCCGCAGAATGTGGCGAACATCTTTTCCGCCCCCGTGTGGACAAGTTGCCTCATTGCAATATGAGGCCGATAGATGAGTTAACTCTAATTTCCAGTGATCTTGCACAACGCAGTTTTCAAAGTTTCACTTGACTTTGGTCACCAAACTTTCACTTCAGCAAACTTGTATTGAATACTACCAAACGATCTGCCTGATAACTGAAAACACAAATATATCTGGCTACCTGTTTGTAGGCATACAGGGAGGCTATTGTGACATAATACATGTTTACACGATAGCGACGAGGTAGGTCTGTAACTGTTGAAACAAAGAATCTTGTCTTGATTTCTCAGTGTGTTTATTGTATTGCATCAAATGTGTAATGTTCATTTATGGTTCATGTCCTTTTGTTAAATAAAACCAAATATATGTTATTAGGCCATCTTGGTGTCATGTTTTATTATAAAACACACGTGTAAGGCCATTTAGAATAACAAATGATACGTTAAAATAGTAATGATAACAATAATAATCAGCATAATCATAATATAGCCTAATAATAATATATCAACAATAAATAAATAAAAATACTTGATCTGTCCGTGTCCCTTAATGTAATATTGAAATACAGTACATATGCCAGCTATACTTTCCTTACAATAGCATTCTCGAAAAGAGAACAATGTCAGAGAACAAATTGTGACGACACAAACGTTTTGAGAAACTTTTTGTTTTGTTTTGTTTCAAACAGACCCAATTTAAAAGACAGTGCATGAGTTGTGGGATGTGTAGTTTATTTTCTAGAAACAAGCACAAGCGACCATAAACGTGACGACAAAAAAAACACCAAGTACCGACACGACTTGCATGTTTGCGCATGCCCATTATAAGGTTAACAGAAAAGGCTGCAACTGTCTTTCGACGGACGTTTTGAATTGATAGTACGGTATCTGCTATCATCTAATTTAAGACGGCATTACTAAAAAGGTAACCCGCACAGATAGTTAAATCTTACACGTAGTAATTTGTGTACTGCAACATTAGTCGGAGGAAAGATAGTACGAGGTGAGAAAAATCGGTATCGCGCTGACGCCGGAAGCTCTATAGCTTTACCAAGCTAACGCTAGCTCGTACAAGAGCAACAACTCGGCCTACATTAGTGACAGCAGTTGGCTCTTGTAATCTTCTGCTGACCAGGTGTTAGGATAACTTTCGGTACAATGGCTTGTGGAGCTACTCTGAAAAGGACCATGGATTTTGATCCACTTATGAGCCCGGCGTCACCCAAAAGAAGAAGATGCGCCCCAATCATGTCTACAGCTGCTTCCACTTCATCGCCACAGAAATATCTGCGTATGGAGCCATCGCCATTTGGAGAAGTGGTATCCTCTAGACTTACAACCGGTAGGGAACGTTTTATACTAAACAATTATACACTTGAAGTCACTATAACGTACGTGCCGTGATCGGGCAGCGAAGCAGCGTCTATTAGCATGGGATAATTGGTTATATCCGCCAGTTGAATGCCCGACTAATATACTTGTCTCCTGATGAATATACTTGTCTCCTGATGTTTCTCAGAACAAATTCTACACAACATCAAACAAGAGTACAAGCGGCTGCAGAAGCGCAGACACCTGGACAGCGTTCCGCAGCAGACGGATGGCTGTTGTCCTGTGGACCTCCAAAGTGTTCCGAGTGGATCCTCAGGTAGTCCGCCATGTCCGAAGAACAACCTGGTCTAGGTTATGGGATATAAAGTGTTATGACATTTTTAAAAACTATGTTGGTCACACAGCGATGCCATGGCAACCCAATATCTCTTCTGCAAAGGGCCCATGAGATCCTCATTTAACTAATGGATATCCCCGGAATAATACATTTACAATGTATCTCTGGTTCCTGTTCAACACCTGTAGATTCACGCTTGACCAACAAAAGTAATCCCATGTAACATGCAAAACATTAAATATTAACGCAGTACATAACTATTTACGGAGAGGGAACAATAGTGGTGCTATAGGTCACCTTTTTTTGCCATAGATCTGATTCCCTGTGAACTCATCTTCGGGAAACGACATTGATTTATCAGGCCCGCGTTGCGAAAAGCGAACCCACCCAACTTGCAGTGACCACGTCGTGTGTGTGCGCCGCCCCACAGGGAGCTGCTCCACGTCTCCCACCAGGAGAGAGCAGCCGCTGTTCTCCCTGAGGCAGGTGGGCATGATCTGCGAAAGGCTCCTGAAGGAGCGGGAGGAGAAGATACGCGAGGAGTACAACGAGATCCTGACCTCCAAGCTGGCAGGTGGGCCGTGCGAGCGACCTGAGCAATTGACGCGCGCTGCGTTGAGTCGCCTGCGCTTGGTTGTACTGTGGTTTTTATTTACATGTGGTGTTGTTCTTCTCCAGAACAATATGACGCCTTCGTCAAGTTCACGCACGATCAGCTGATGCGGCGGTTCGGGGAGCAACCAGCGAGCTGTGAGTAGTTCAAACAACACGATGCTCGGTGGACCGCAGCCGAGACCTAAGCCACGCTTACATTCACATTGAGGGCATTTAGCAGACACTTTTATCCAAAGTGACGTACAAAGAGTACATTTGGCAGAAGAAGGTGAAACATTTCATTCTTGTTAATACAAGATAATACTTGCAAGTCACCAGAACAAGTTTCAAGCATTCACTTGGAAGTAGTTTTTCTTCTCAGTGCGCGGATATTATTTAAATGCTCTATCATAGCACTACAAAAGATGAATGCAGACTGGTCGATGATGTGGAGTTATTTGTGTGAGAAATCTTGCCTGTACATTACACCACTAGTCAATTGTTCAAATAATGTGATTCCTGGTAAAGCTATGCTTTGCAACATCAGATCTAACCAGAGGCTAGTATGAAGAAAAGTGATGTCTGCTTCAAGTTGGCGTCTCTGTTCTAAAGTCTCTTAATATGATACAATGAAAACATATAAACAAGGCTGGATGTAGTAATACAGCACACTAATTTTACTTTTTGATATTGCCACAATATTAAAAAGGTTGCTTTAAGCTGCTGCCGTAATCTTTAAATTGTTTGCCACCATCTAAAAGCAAAAACCAATGCGTCCACTTTGACCTGTGACCTTTTTGTCATCGTTTGTCCCCCAGATGTTTCCTGAGTGTGGCTGTGTGATGGCGGGTCACCTTACTTTATTGCTGCAAGCTACTCCGGGGGAATGGCTGGGTCTGCCCGGACGTCCCTCCTACCTGTGCCATATCGACTCTGTGGACACACTGTCTCTGCAGCCTGAGACAGTGGCATCCACATGTGCTCTTACAGCTAGGGTGAGGAGGGCCTCCCTCTGTCCCCCCTCCCCTCCCCGTTGAATGGACCTCTTACCAATGGCCTCTTTTCACTGCCGTGTTGCTATTTATTTGGCTTTGTTTTGATGCCTCTTATAAGGCAACCTTGCTACATGCATTGCTTTTTTCCCCCTGACAAAGTTGATTGTTTTGCAGAAAGTCATCTTACCTGTATAGCTACTCTTAATGTACATTTTAAAGGGATTGGTCACCCATGGGTGGACGGATCAATAAACCTCTCAGACTGGACTAGAGACAAATGTTTTTTTTTTTCTTCATGTATTGGAAATTACTGGAATTCAGTTTGTATACACTGTATTCATTTTTTTTTTTCAAAGTAGATTTTATTTACTATAGGTGTTGAGACATTGGTTCAAGTTAAATAAATTCTTTTCACAAATGTGTTACGTACTGTCTTGTTTGCTTGTTAGTGAGTTTATCATATTTTGTTGACATTATGTAAATAGCTATGCTTAAATTATGTTTATAACGTTCGCTTCAGACAAATTACTGGCAGAGATACTCGAAAATGACTAGAGCTGATCGTTAAAGTTACTCTTTGGCGAAAAGGAAAATGAAAACAATCCGTTGTCGCAGTGAGAATTGTGGCTATGTGGTGGTGGTGTGTGTCGTAACGGATGGACTTCAGCTGCTGCGGATGATATTTCAAGCGAACCCTCTGTAATGTCTTGGTGTCGTCAGCAAATGAGGCATTCCGATTGGGCGGAGGAGCAGGCGACGCAGTTCATAAGGAAGTAGTGGAAACGTCAACGTGAACCTCAGCCGGTTACCTTTCATAGTCCAACAAGTAAATTAAAATGTGTATTGATTCAGTGTAGTCTTGCACAGATGGCTTGTTTCTTTAGAAGAAGCATTGCTGCAAAGGTATTTACATTGGGACGTTGCTGTGAAAAATTGTGTGGTGCATGTGCACGTTTGCACTGGCTTGTCCGAAACCCAATAAAGTCTTATGATACTTTTATTAGGCATGTTATCACAAATATATTAACTATTATGCTTTGTTAAATATTGACTCTACAAAGGTCCCTAGCTATTGTGTATTCTTGTGTTTGATATGTATCAATAGCTGGCAAGGACATTGCATCAACCCGAAGATGTGTTCATTTCAGCTCTTCATGCGGCTCCCGTTTCAAAGAAACGGTAATGTGTGTGTGTGTGTGAGTCAGTCAGTCAGCCGATTCACCTCAAGTGTGCCTTCTACTAACTATGTTTCCTAAAGTCCAAAATGTATTCTTTTTCAGCCTGTCTCCCGATTTTAGACTGCCGGTCAGTACTCTTCGGTTGAAGGGCATCATCCCGTCTCACGGAGACGCTCAGCTGCAAGCAGAAGCGCTGGCCAATGAGGTACGAGCTTTTATTATCAACACACCTATGGGGAATTTAGTTTGATGAATGATATTCAGACTTTGACTTTGAAACAAAATTCATCAGTCATGGAATTAGATTATTAGATTATTAGACTAATTATTACTGCATTTCCACACAGATGAACATACTTTTTCAATTGTCTAATTAAAAAATGTAGATATATTAACCCTCTAACATATAGGCCTAAGCCATAAAATAGTAGGCTTAGTAGGCTAGATATTGTCATTGTCTATAGCTGTTAACTAACTTAACTATTTCGACTTTTCTACTCAGTTGAATCAGGACAATGTAGTTGAAGAAGTCTCTGTGGGGCCTGGTGGCATGATTACCTTCAAAATCCACCGTAAACTTCTTGTGGAGGTATACGCTGCACTTATTTACCCTTTTTATAAGGAAAACAAAACCTGTCAAAAATATACTCTCACTTCGGTTTCTGTTTCATACTGAAAACCTTTTCATGCCCGTCATATTGGTGTTAGAAAATGTTGGAGCCTTTTGGAGAAGAGGATGCTGTGTTTGGCTTTAATAGTGAACTTTTACACACACTCAAGAAAGGAAAAACGCTGGTGGAATTTAGGTATACCTTGCAGACACACACACACACACACACACACACACACACACACACACACACACACACACACACACACGGATATATTTGTGGTTTAGATTTTCAACCTATGTTTGTATTTCATCTGCAGTTCTCCAAACATTGCAAAGAAATTTCATGCTGGGCACTTGCGGTCAACTATCATAGGTGAGTTCAGGGTCGGCAAAGACAATCCAAACCATGTGCTCATCAGGGTGAGCCCCATGCAGTTAGTCGACAGGAGAATTCCTCATTCCAAGAACGCAGTAACAGTGTTCTGTCCATCTGGCTGGCTGGTTGATGTGGCTGGGGGGGGGGTGTGTGTTGATTCTTGTAAACAAAGAGAGAGGTATGGGCTGGCTAGCATTAATGACGTTTTATCTCTCTCTCATTTATTTGTAGACTATATCGGTAATAGGATTAAATTTTATTGATGACATTATTGAAATCGCTATCGATCAGCAGTGACTACAGATATAGCAACAAGCTAGTAGAAATGTTACTCATTGTGACTTTAAAGTGGTTTGTAAATTCAATTCATATGCTCTTTGTCCAGGTAACTTCATCGCCAACCTCAAGGAGTCTCTTGGGAACCACGTTATTCGAATGAACTATCTGGGAGACTGGGGCATGCAGTTTGGTGAGGGAGGAACGCAAACGACTTGCTTTTATCTCCTTCAATGTCTTCAAGTGGGAGCCATATTTAAAACACTTTCTCTTGTCATGCTTCAGGTCTGCTGGGGGCTGGCTTTGAACAATTTGGAAGTCAAGAGAAATTGAGTGTGAATCCTTTACAACATCTGTTTGACGTAAGCTGAACATGGCTTTTTACTGAGCATTTGTTTTTGTGTGTGCCTTTTAAATCAAATGTATTAGCTACACATAACATCAGGTTATTAACATGTATTTGTTTGGCAACATAAATAACATAATAAACATAAATACAGCCACTATTGCATGTTACCAATAGTTTTTTTTACTTGTAGTAAATACACCGTAAAGGTCCTTCATCAAGAGGATTTTTCCCAGGAAGAACAATGTGACAGTCTGGTGTCTTGCGTGTATCTAACGTGTCCTGCATCTGTCCTGTGCCAAGGTCTATGTTAAAGTCAATAAGGAAGCAGAACACAATGAGGAAGTCCAGCGGGCCGCCAGAGAGTTCTTTCAGAGGTTGGAGCAGCACGACAGCCAGGCCATGTCCCTGTGGCAAACATTCAGGGACATTACAGTGAAGGAGTACCAACAGGTGTACAAGGTACATGTCGGACAAAGTTCTGGGGGTTCAATCGGGGGCTGGGAGCCGATCTGGGAAGGCTGGGGCCCTCACTGCCTTTTCTCTTGAAGTAAAGCAGCTTAGGAGGTTTCTCATCAGGGCATGCGTTTAATTTGTCGTGACCTACACATTAGAGTGCGGATCGGGCCGGAATGTTCTGTCCGAGCCCGGCCCGCGTCCGACAGAACAGTAACCGAACCCGACCTGAGCCCGACATAGGATAGGCATAGGATATGTCTGAAACCGACAGTTAAAGTCTATTTTTGTCACACTAATGACACATTTAAGTCTCTGTTTAATGAATGCCCGCCTTTATTAAGTAACCGCAAGGGATTTAGAAATGTCAACAAACAGATGAGCGCAACATGTGCGGCTTAAAGGGTAAAAAATTTTAAATCGCGCAGATGTGACCGAGCCGGACCCGAACCCGAGCATAATTTTGAAATATTTGTCCGAACCCGTCGGGTACCATCGTATCCCGTCGTGCTCAGGTCGGGTATCCATCCTCTACTACACATTGTTTAGAAGCGAAGCACAGAGAGCAGGCAACAACATGAATGCAAAAAAAAAAAAAAACACAATGAAAGAAAAAGTGCTATCTTCCACTTGAAGTGAGTTCTCATCGTGTTCCCTTCTTAGCGACTGGGCGTTCCCTTCGACGTCTACTCCGGTGAGTCCTTCCACGAGGAGCAGGCCCAGCAGGTGGTACAGCTGCTACGAACCCACGGCCTGCTGAGAACTACGCAGTAGGTTCACCTACAGTAATATATATTATTAAAATTAATAAAAATAAAAATGTATTGCATTTGCATTGCAGTTTATTGCACTTGCATTGCAGATAATATGACTCCTGAGGGACCGGGCTTAGAAGATAGTTCTTGTCCAGTGGGTCCTAACCTTGGGGGTGGCCTGAAGTTCATAAGGGGTCACCAGAGATTGCTGGTTTATCAGCAACAGATATTTGATGGTACTATTTTGATGAAAATAACGTAGCTGGTAGGACCCTTATATACATACGTACAGAATGCCTTTATATAGTCACATGGGCAAAACTACAACCAACTACCTCACTAGGACATTGATATTACGGAAATACAGTATATGGATAGGGTGTGGGGAAGCAGATGCACAATTCAATTTAAGATCTTGCATGGTTGCATGGTTCAGGCCAAAGAAAGTAAACGCTGAGGAACCGCTGGTCTGACCAGAGCTGGGGTGTTGACGTGTGTTGCAGGAAGGGCACCAGTGTGGTGGACCTCTCAGACCAGGGCGACATGTCCAGCTGCGCTACGGTGTTGCGTAGCGACGGCACCTCGCTCTACATCACCAGGTGACCGGCGGCCGTCCTCCAGCAACGCGCGGTCTGGAACATGCCGTGTATATTCACATGTTGTACTCACACACACAAAGGAGTCACAATGTGCAAGAACCCCGCTCAGTGAATGAACACAAACCAACCAAAGCCAGTGAGAATGTCCTCATTTGAAGTCATTTCATGAGGTAATATGGGCTTGTTTTGTATTGGCAGAGATATTGCTGCAGCGATAGACCGCAAGGAGAAGTTCCAGTTCGATGAGATGATATATGTGGTGAGCATGTACGTGTGCTTATGTTTCCAGTAGAGGGGTGCGTGTGCAAACATAAACATGATTGGTCTCTTCTCTTTTCCTTTCAAAGACAGACAAAAGCCAACAGAACCACTTCCAACAGTTGTTTCACATCCTGCGCATCATGGGACATCCCTGGGCAGAGAGGTGCAGAGAAAACACACCTTCATGTTCTTACACACAACGCGAAACAACAACGGGCTCCAAAACAAGCCAAGCCTTCTGTTCCTCTTTGTGTGTGTGTGTGTGTGTGTGTGTGTGTGTGTGTGTGTGTGTGTGTGTGTGTGTGTGTCTGCAGCTGTCGGCACGTGTCCTTCGGCCTGGTCCAGGGCATGAGCACCAGGAGAGGAGAGGTGGTGTTTCTGGAGGACGTGCTGGACGAGTCTCGTGCCCGAATGCTCCACAACATGCAACAGACAAAGAGTAAAAAATATAACAGATAACCTTTGTACACATTTACGCAATCACCTGTTCAGGGTGATTTGTTTAACCCCTCTAGTCAGAAATCAATGAACGGGACGGGTGATGACATCCCCCCCCTGCACAGTCGTGTGTCTGTGTCCTTTCCTGGTCCCTGGAGAGGCCCCACGTTGGGCGCCAGTGTAGCAGTGAGTCCCATGCTGCCACTTGGCAGCCAGGGGCGGACGGCTGCCACACTCCACCTCAGTGGCTTCTCCGGTGAATGGGACACAGGTGTTTAGCAGCAGGTGTTCGGTATGAGTGTGCGTGTGTGTGTGTGTGTGTGCGCGCGCGTGCGTGTGTGTCCGTGTGTGTGCATGTGTGTGTGCATGTGTGTGTGCACGTGTGTGTGTGTGTGTGTGTGTGTGTGTGTGTGTGTGTGGTGATGGCTGGCTTAACCTGTGGTGCATTGATTAGTCGACTGCACCACAGGTGTCTAAACAGTCTGACTCGGGCCAGGTGAGGCTGTTTAAACCAGCCATCAGCCAACCACACACACACACACACACACACACTCACACACGGTCATTATCATCTGCTGAACACATGTGGTTATGATTATGGAGAAAAACATAATTTGGCAGTTTTTATTGGGAAATGTCAACAGTACGAAAAAAAAAAACGCCCCCAAACAAACCCCTAAGGGATGGGCTGTGGTCCGAGTGAAGCAGCCAGACAAGCGTGTCCCTCACCGGCTCCGAATGTATCCCGTAGCAACCAAGGAGATGGACGACCCCGGGCACACGGCGGAGAAGGTCGGGATGAGTGCCCTCATAGTTCAGGTAGGTCACCGCAGCGGCGTGTTCAGTGGGATGGACGCTTTTTCAGTTGTGCTCAGGGAGAGACGCCGAGCCTCACGGCTCACAACCGCCGTCTTTTCAAACGTGTCGACTCTCCGGACATCCTCTCGGTAATCGTTGTCTTCCAAATCAAACTGGTTGGTTTGTTTCCTCACGTGTCATGTGGCGTTCAAGACGTCCAAGCGGTAGGTCTGACGCCTCCGGTTTGCGCCGGGCGTTGTGACGCGTGCGTGTTGATGAGGTGTCCCCCCCCCCCCCC
>OMKQ01015981.1:2045-13342 GCA_900302335.1 Phycis phycis
GGGGGGGGGGGGGGCAGTTGCGGTTAGGCTGAGTGAAGGGGTTACCATGGCAGTTCTGTTCATTCAATTCAACACAACCATATCCATTAGCTCTGAGTGTACACAGTATGCATTTGTTTGCAGGACTTCAAGTAAAGACAGGGAATGACCTGGTGTGGGATCATGACAATCAGTTTGGTCTTTAGAGACGCTGGTTGCTGATCTGTCCTGTTCACAATTTCCATCCGGTTTTTGAATATTATGGATGTTGGTGACATCATCGTCTTTCGCATGGGCTTTGATTACGGAGTCAGGCAGGGGCTGTGGAGCGTAGCTTTCCTGCAGTTTAAAAAACACCACACAAGCAGAAACATTAACCTAGACCGATGATATGAAAATCTGACCATTATTTGATGAGGTATGGTTTTCAGACGGAAGTAGGTTCTGTCATTTTCCACTGGCCACACGCAAGCGTGAATGTTAATAGGAGGCCGTGCGAGGAGGCAGGGATACCTGGTCCCCCGGGGACTGCTGCTGGAGGAAGCCATAGGTGACGCGGTAGCTGTACTCCACCACGGGGAACTCTGGGGGGCTGGGGTCCTGGTCCAGCTGAGGCTCTGGGACCCCCCGGACCCTCTGTATCCTTACTGTGGCCACAGCTTGCTTTAATATCACCACATCTGTGACAGATCATCACCGCGTCACTCAAATGGCATCCAACAGGCCATTTGGTCAACATGCAGGCTGCGGGAGAGCACCAGTATACTTTTTCTAAATTTCCTCGACACAATGCACAATTACAAAGGTTTGAATATTGATAGTTGCTTTTGAACTCCGATCACCTCATGGTGTTGTGTGCACAATAGCCTTAAGTCATCATAGTTGTGGGTGTGTTCATAAAAAAAAAGAGAGAGCAAGATGCAAATCTTGGATACAGGGCCTGACTAAATATTGGATGAAACCCTCCTTTCAGAAACAAATGTGTGTTTCAACAGTGGCCTTTAAAACCACGTTACAGCCTCACCCCTGGGCTCTCAGGACAGGCCTTTACAGCCACGTTACAGCCTCACCCCTGGGCTCTCAGGACAGGCCTTTACAGCCACGTTACAGCCTCACCCCTGGGCTCTCGGGACAGGCCTTTAAAGCCGTGTCGCTGGCCAGGAGTGACCCGCCGGGCGTCCAGGTACAGCAGCGGCTGCAGGCTGTCGATCATGAATCCTGGGTAGGAGGGTACCAGGGTGAGCGGGTTTCCCACCAGGGACAGGGTGCGGAGGCAGGCCAGGGTGGCCAAGGCCTGGGCCAGGACCAGCTGGTCCTGGAACTCACAACAGCTCAGGTCCAGAGACACCAGCCTGGGCCTGAGGGAGCACCACGGCAACACACGGAATGCAAGCAGGAGATAGAGCCCCAGTAACACTTTAGCTGACATCGTGGTAAACAGTCATGATAAACAGCGTGATAAACAGTGACCAGAATTCTCCGGTAAGATGGTGGGCGTCGTCATGGGAACCCAGTCGGTTTGAACCCACGCCGAGGTGCTGCAGCTCCGGAAGGTTCTGCTGGATCAGACTGCTGAAGCCGTGCAGCAAGTTAGCATGGAGCTCCAGAACCTTGGCGGGAAAAATCACCCCCGTCACACACACACACACACACATGATTTGCAAGGACTGCACGCTTTCATTTGAGAAACATCGCTCAAATCAGACCAATGTTATCCGCAGCAGACGCAGAGAGGCTCATCCACGTTTTGACAACGCATAGACTAGATTACTGCATCTGCTACCGCACTGTTCTCGCCGGTTTACCCAACCCTACCACGAAAAGCCTCCAGCTTCCGCAGAGCGCAGCAGCTAGAACACTGACCAGAACGAGAACATTTTAGCACATACTCCTAATCTTGCTTCTCCCAAATGGTCCCAAACAATTGCCAGGTCAGACTTGAAGGTGCTACTGCTTACTTGGAAAGCACGGATCAGAACCTGGTGGAAACATACCACTCTATTGTCCTGTTAATCTCCGATTCAGAGGGAATTCGGAGGAAACAGGGCGCTCACCTATCGACCGCCACTTCTATTGGAAGAGTCTGCCATCTGTAACCAGGGGAGCTATCTCTGCTGCCGAGCTGAAAACCCACCTTACAGTAAACTAGCTGCTATGTCTCTGCACCTCGTTTCATTTCATTTCATTTCATTTTATTTTATTATTGTTATTATTTTTTGTATTATTTTATTTTATTATTTATTATTATTTATTATTATTTTTGTTATTATTGTTGTTTGCATAGTTAATTTTATTCTGCATAGTCTATTTTTATTCTTATTTTCTCTTTATATTGTCTCTTTTTTTTCATTTAATCTTTATCTTGAATAGCAAAGTTGAGCACACCCGAGTAACAAGAATTTCACTGCTGGTAATGATGCACATTGTCATCTAGCATGTGACAATAAACTTGAAACTTGAAACCTCTTTACTCTCTTTTCATGGGTGCCCTCTGCTGTTTTCCAAGATGGAATCCTATCAGCTGCTGCTGATAGGATCAGCTGTTTCCTGCTTGTTTTCTGTGCACCCTGCCCCATTTCACCCCTAGTTCTGTCAGTTTTAGTGTGTTGCGGTGACGGTTGCTCTGATGGTTACCGGCCTGTTCACCAGCTTGTTTGAACAGGATGTTTGCCATTATTACTATGTATGGGGGTGTTATACATGTTGAGTTATTCGAGACTGTAACGGTGACTAAAATGCAATTGAACATCCACATGCAGTCGACTGAATGTATCTAGACTAGGATTACCTTCAGAGAGGCGGGGAGGCATCTCGGGCTGATGTCACAGATTTTATTGGCACTCAGAACCAACGTCTCCAAGTTGGAGAACTGGAGGAGGCCTTCGTCAATCACACATACCTGACACAAACAAACAGAGAAGCGCAGACGTCTTCACCATCCAAAAGTGGCAAACCTTTCTAGGTCATCGAGATGAAGCTATGAAAATATGTTCATAAATTGAATGTATGATACAATCACAAATGATACACTGTGAACGATATATTCCACATGACATAATGCTCTCCTCACGCCTTGGTCCACTACACGCAGGGTCCTAAAGACAGTAGGGTTGGTGTGGCTGTGGAGGCGCTCAGGTGTAGTGACCGCTGCTTCTCTCAGCATCTCCGCCTCTGGGCTCCATGGACACTGCTGTCGCCAGGGCGACCGGGGGCAGGTGATGAAGTCAACGAGGGCCTGGCGGTCCTCTCTGTGTTCCGCCGTCTAACAACACAGCTCAGCGTTATTCACTTGCTCAATCGGCTGTGTGCAGATGATGTCACACCAATGGAGCATGAGATGGAGAGGGCAGGAAGTGTTCACTGGATGTATACACCGCGTTGTTTACGTCTCGAAGACACACAACATGCTAATGGTTTGCGTGAAGGTTGTTACAGTTTATCATACAGAGGGATTTATTTTTTTATTTTTTTATTTTTAGCATTCCAGAAATGTTTTCACAAAGGCGTCAAAAAAGTTCAATTAAAAAGCAAAGATAGGCCTACGCGTAACGCATTTTTACTTGAACACTACAAGCTAACACTCACCTTTGGTGAAAACTATGCGACATTGCCCTTAGAGTGTTTTGTTTTTACGTGCGCACGTAAAAAAACCACAACGGGAAATCCACAACAAGTCGTGCAGGCTTTTGATCGCTTTCATGTAATCTCTGGTACAGTAGCCTATATGTGCAGTCTTTTTTAATTCTGATTCTGATTCTGATCCTTGTGATTCAGGGAAGGCTGTTGCCGTTCGGCTGTATTTGGCGTCAGCCTGCTCACGCCTGTGTGTCCGGTTAAGCCGTCTTTGCTGTCTGCAACGCTGCGCCCAACACAGACAGTTACAGTTACACGTCACCACAAAACCACACGCTGTACATGTTTAGGTGGGTATCACCAAGAAAATTTAAATCTCAAACGAAAGACTGTGACTCAACCTGTGGCTGGCGGGGACGGTCGTGAAGGACGTGCGTGAAGAAACGTTAAGTGAAATGTGGAAAGTTTTTCTTTACATCATATTTGCAAACTACCTCTCGGTCAAACGTCAGATATATAAACATCAATAGGTCATTGAGGAGCGACACAGACCGCAACCAACGCCCTCGACTGAGAGTGTGATTTGGTTTTTGTGTGATGTTATTATGAAATGTACAATTCATATAGATATAGAGAGATATATAATTACAAAGGGAACACAAACCATCCCCGCCAACGGTTTGCGACTTACTTAAAGTAGGCCCTATCTTAGTTGAAGACAGCCATGTAGTAATTCAGGCATTGATATTGACTTGAGGTGGGCGGGTGGTGGCGAGGGGGCACCACTGGGTGTACCACGGCCAGGGTGGTACATCCAGGGCGGTATACATGGTACGCAGGTACCACGCTCTCTCCTTATAAGATTTCTCTCGCGAGAGGTGTCCCACGTTTCGCCCCAGGGTCCCTCGGCAACCTTCATTAGTCACGTAGTTGGCATAATGTCAGCGGATGCTCTTCCATCACAGCCTATTGTCGCATTCTCGACAGGGGCTTAATGAACAATAAACTGGTACCCCCGGTCCACATCCACGGTACGTTTATCCTGTGCTCTCTTTCTCTTATTATACAAGGATCCCTCTCGCGAGAGTTGTCCTAGGCCTCAATATTGTCCCGGGTCGCTCGGTAGTAAGCATAATGTCAGGGAGTTCTCTTCTGTCATAGCCCATTGTCGCATTCCCACCAGGGGACTAATGAACACTCATAGTTTCCAAAGTATCCATTGACAAAAGCCAATATTAGAATGAACTTACCCAGCTACCACGTCCGCATGGAAAGTCGTTCAGATACAGGCTTTTAATAAGCTTTTCCAGCACTGTAGTAATGGTGGTCATTCCTACACAGATTCAAGATGTAAAACTACTTTCTGATTACATTTACGTTTGATAATACTTTAGAGTGCAGAATGCTTTGGATATGGTTTAGTCGACATGCCATTCAAAAGCTCGAGTGTTTACAAGTAGGCTGCAGGTTGCCTGGCAACGCCCAGTTAGTAAACTCAGTAACCAGGAGACATAAAATGGGTCTTGCACCCTATACAAATTATAATCTGCAATTTTAGATATTTTACAAGAGGTCTTTGAGAATTCATTGATAATATATGTGAAACATGTGTAATACTCATAAAAGGGGTTTGAGGTGCTTTATTTATATATTTAATTGTATCAAAAGCATTTCCCCGTTGTGTCAGTAAGTGACTCCCCGCGTCGCGGTTTTTCTATGCAAGTTCGGAACACGCAGTGTTGCAAGGACGCGCGGTAATTTCGTTTCAGAGTCTCTTCTCGCGGTAATCTCGCGGTCATTCCATCCAATCACGCTGTGATGATGAACGTAGTTTAGATACTAAACTACGTTCAGCAGATGCCGCACTGGCTACAGCGAAAGCGAATAGCTTTTAGTTTACTGAGTTTACTTAGTTTACTGTTTTAATGTTGGGACATTTTTATTTCAGTTAGTCCCGAATTCTTTATAAATTTGTATTTATTTATTTTGGCTATTTATTTTTTCAACAATACGGCTAGATTTTTAGGTCGTTCGTCTCAATAAATACCTATTATTTGAAATTACACATTTGTTCAAATGGCTATGACTTGCGTAAAATACTGGAGAAAGAGATGCTAACTTTGCATCCAATCTCTTCTTTTTCATTCTTTTTCGCTTGAGGTTTGTCATCTCACCAAACTTTATTTTACAGTACACACGTTGCAACATATTTTGTCGTGTGGTCGGTGAACGATTAGCGCCGTGTAACCCTTGGTAGCCTCAAACTGAAGGGTGCTACGGAGATACATTATATTTGATATGTGTTATGATATGTTTATTAAGTTATATTCTCGTTTTCAAAACGTGATTTTTGTAAGTTATAGAATAATCTATAAATGCGTAAAATATTGTCAAGTTAAGTTATTGTGTGCCTGGAAGCGTGTCACCTACATTCCGATGATGGAAGCCTAAAATAGATTTAGTAGGTTCAGCATATTTGAATGACATTTGTGTATGACACATGTAGATGTGTAAATGTTTACATATATTTTGTATTGTTTCTTTTGTAAAATGGAAGAAACAACATGAAACTGGATGTCGACACGCATACTGTTTATTATCAAACAGAAAAAAGCAATGCTTGAGAGAATAAAGATGAATTGAACTTGCAGAAAGAGATGACAATTTTGCATCCCGTGTCTTCTCTTTCAACCACATTCTAGGGTTTATTATGATCGGTCAGCACTGCACCATTGACGTCTGAACAAATGCATGCTGAGCCATACAGTCCACAACCAATTAACATAATTGACCAAAAATGATCCCACGAATGCCCCTAATTAGCTGGATTACTCAATATATTGATTGCACATTCGGAATCATTGGGGTTTCTATCATAGCTGTATAATATACAGGTAAAGTAAAACAATGGTGAAAATGGCGAAAACGTTGATCGCTCCGATTACATTTGGAAAACCGATTGTCACTGCAACTTTTTGTCACTGCGCTTTAATGGTGGCCTGTTCTACTGCAAGTGTAGTGGAAACGACGAAGTATAACGACCAGTCTTTTACTCCCATTGTCGGTCTATCAAAAGTGCCCTCATCATTATGTATTTCAAAAGCACCGGGCTAGATCTCTTTCTGCCTTTTCTGCTCACGGTGTCATTCATTCACTCAACCTGTAAGATTGTTGTCGTCGTTTACAACGACGCCGAGATCACACCAGAGAAAATCTAACGAATAAACAAAGCAGAGAAACTCAAAACCAAATCAGTTAAAAAAAGAAAAAAAAAGAAAAACTGATTTCACGTCTATAGAGGACAGCTATGAAGTACAGTACGTTGCCAAGGTGTCCAAAAGGTAAACGTGTTTTGATCTTTAGGTGACTTTGCAAGACATTACATTACATTACACAGTGCGCTGCACTAAAACGTCCCGTCACGCTACGCGTGTCGATGCTGCGTAGCCTACGCGCTTACGGATATTCTCACGGTACAGATTTTCATGATAGCTACATTATTCATCATTTCATCATTGATACGCTTACATCAGATATCTAAATCTGCACGGAAACCTGAAGGCATTTTTCTGGACAGCACCGTTTATTCATGAGGCCCGGGAACTTGTCCCACGTGCGTGGGCTTTATTGCGGAACATGGAAACCTTATTGATGACTCAATGGTTTGCCTTCAAAGTGTATGTGCATGTGTGGCTAGATGGAGTCATTATAGAAGTTCCGGTAGAAACATGTAAGTGAAGACTATAAGTAGGTGAAACTGTAAGTATGAAAGGCATTAAGTGTTCAACCAGCAGACCAGCTGGCAAAGAAAATATGCACCATGACTCTCATTCAAGGTACCGTTTCATTCAGAGCATAAGAGGAGGGGGTTTGCTTATTTTTGTGTACTTGTAATGTAGTTGAATAAACGTTTCGAAGTAGGCCTACATTTTTTGTGTTTCTGAATGTATCGTTATTCAATTAGCCACTTAATTGAGTGTTTCTGTTTTGTTTAACATATAATGCTCTAATATACGTGCCTTTTGTGTATTAATCCTTTCAGTGTTTCTTATGTGCTATTTTGTGATGCCAAACCTACCCACCACAGTCTCTCAACAAGATGGGAAGGAATCGGAAGAATTCAATAAAACAATGAATTTCATTGGTAAATTGTCCGAAGCTATAGAACAACTGAAAAATAACTATGTAAGTAAGCACTAAAAATACTTTAAATTACTTTTCTCTATTCAATGTATATTTTATTTTCTCTCACAGATACCTCAAAGTTTGACGTTTGAGGCTGGGAATTTTAAATTCAAGTTCAAGATTAACTAAAGCTCCTTGCCATTGGTTATATTTCATGCTTTATTAACTAAAATAGTATTCAATGCCTCTCCAGAAGCATCCGCACACAATATAAACCCAGGGCGTTTCTACACAGCTTCGAGAAACTCCTTTGCATTGGGGTAAACTGAAAGCTGAAAGTCCAGTCGCCATGATTCTCATGTTTGTTGATGGGACTTCACTTCAGAATGTACAAATATAGTAGAATACTCATGTTTATGTGGACCTTTGTGGTATGGACCTTTTAAGATTAATTTGTGAAGCTTACATCTCAGAGGGTTTCTCTTTGATCATTTATAGTTAATTCCAGAAATAATCAATCAATTTCCTCTCTAGACCATACAGGTATTCGGCGGCCACAATTCACGCCACAGTGAGCCCCTGAGGGGAATCATGCCTGTGGGAAACCACACAGAGGAGATCCACACCTCTGCTTGTGCTGTTGGGTTCTACCTCCGCCATCATCTTCCTCCGATCCTCGAGGAGTTTATCGAAGAGTCCAGTGTTCTAATTGAGGCACAAGAAATAGAATATCAGCTGAATGAAACTCTGTTGAGTATTCTCAAAAGAGGAGATCTGCAGCACGCAAACAGAAGCCTGTGCCATCCGGACTACAAGGAGCCTACAGAAACATACGAGAGGAAAATAATGGGCCTTCGAATCCTGCACAATGTCAACGAGTGGGTAAAGACTTTTGTGAAGAGTTTTGAGTCCAGGAAGAGTTCCAGTGGAAGTAGTAAGTAAATACTGTGTTAAATTCGGTTTCCACAACAGCAAAATTAGGGAAAAAAGACAATAGGAAATAAATGAAGACAAATGCATGAAGAAAAAAAAGAAAAAAACAAGGATCTATAAAGGGTTAGAGGGGAAGGGGCTGACCGAAAACGATCTTCTCTGCTGTCCTGGTGCAGCGAAGAGGGATGATCCGGATCCCACCTCAGCTCATCGTGGAGAGGATGAGAGGGGTTCTCCAGGAAGGCCTCCTCGTCCTCCTCTCCGTCACCACCTCTGCAGCTCCACCTCGGAGCTGTCCGATACGGAGGTGGTCGAGGTCACACCAATCTAGGAGGTTCATCTGTCCGTACTCCTCCTGACAGCCCTCTGCGATGCGATGGAGTCGCTAGGTTCCCTCTGTGAGAGAGCACGATGCAGAGTTTCTGTTGCGCCTCCATGCATCAACGGCACAGTGCCACTACAATCAGCCATGCAAACATTTCTTTAATGATATTTCTGTTTTATTTAAAACAAATGTATCAAAGGTGCCCCCTCCTGCACCCCATCAATTCTTATATTGTCATTATTGTCATTGGATAAATAGCGTGGAAAAATACTTACAGCAAAATAGTGGTGAAAAATGCATGATCCTGTAAGTGACATTACTTTATAGAAATGTTTACATAGTTGATTGAGTATTATGAAAACCAGATGAGGGGATGGTTATAAATTGCAGACTGAAAGTATATTTGCTCTAACATTAATGAAAAAATGTCTTGTTATGTTATATTGTTACACCATTGAGCCTGTTTATGTTGGACTGCACCACAACCCGACTGGAAACAGTCACACATACTATTTATTATTGATCTGTGTATTTATCTGTGTATGTATCTGATTCTATTTATTCTATTAATGTGATTCTATTTATATGCGTATTGCCTTGCTCATTTTAATGCCTCTTCCGTGAATAAACAAGCAATTGCAATTGACAATAAAGTGCTATTATATGAGAAATTAAATATCATTGACCCAGTGATCCAATTGTATTTTATTAGATGTGTGAGGGAGTTAAACTTTGCTTAAAGTTGAAGTGTGTAGAATGTAGTGGCAGAATATATTAATTAGTATTAATTAAAGTAGTAGTAATAGTAGTAGTAGTAGTAGTAAATTAGTGTATAAATCCATGAAAGTAAGGATCATCTACTGGTCTACTGCCATGGAGCTTGCCATGTTGCATATTCCCACACACACATATCCCTGAACCTGTCTGAGATCCCCACCTGCTTCAAGAACTCCACCATTGTACCTGTCCCCAAGAAAGCCCAGGTTACCAGCCTGAAGGACTACCGCCCCGTCACACTGCCCTCCACAATCATGAAGTGCTTCGAGCGGCTAGTCAAAACCCACATCTGCTCCACCCTTTCTCCCACCTTAGACCCTCTTCAGCTCATCATCAAGCTCAAGGACCTAGGACTGAGCCCCTCCCTCAACAACTGGGTCCTGGACTTCCTGTTGGACAGACCCCAGGTGGTGAGAGTGAGCAACTTCACTTCCTCTGCACTCACTCTGAGCACTGGTGCCCCTCAGGGCAGCATCCTCAGTCCTCTCCTATACTCCCTGTACATGCACGACTGCATTGCCACTTCCAGCTCCAATGCTGGAAGTTTGAGACTGTTTACAGAGAAGAGGTTAACGCCCTGGCAGTGTGGTGCCAGGACAACAACTTCTCTCTCAACGTAAGCAAGACCAATGAGCTGATAGTGAACCGCAGGAAGCTGAAGTGGGGGTCACAGGGACACTCACCAGTTGACATCAATGGAGCTGAAGTGGAGAGAGTCCAACACTTTAAGACTCACCACACGGACACCACAGCAAGGACGGCCTGCCAACGCCTCTTCTTCCTGAGGAGGCTAAAAAGGTTGGCGTGTCCCCCAACATCCTCATAAACTTTTACAGATGCACCATCAAGAGCATTCTCTCTGGCTGCATCACTTCTTGGTACAGCAGCTGCTCCGCCCAGGAACGCAAGGCCCTACATAGGGTAGCGAAAACTGCCCAGACCATCACCGGCAGAGTGCTGTCCACCCCAGACAATATCTACCTCACCCGTTGCCTGAGGAAGGCACATAAAATCACCAGGGACCCCAGCCACCCAGCACACTCACTGTTCACTCTGCTGCTGTCTGGAGGACGATGCAGGAGCAGTCAGTCACGCACTTAACAACTGAAGGACAGTTTCTACCTACAGACCATCAGGCTTCTGAACTGCTAAACTACACCTTAAACCCATTGTCACTCATGTACAATTCAACACTGATGTATAATACTCATATGCAGTGAAACTTGAAACACACACACACACACTCACACACACACACACACACACACACACACACACACACCACACCCAGAGTGCAGAGTTTGGAGCAGAGTGCAACGATCAAACACTGGCAGGCAGAGAAGTGATGCTGCACATTTGGCAATAGCATCTTCCTCGCCAATGTCCGATCCCTGGTGAACAAATTGGACAAACTACGGCTGAGGATCACCACCAACAAACGGATTATGGAGAGTAATCTCCTGATTTTCACGGAAACTTGGCTAAATCCTTCCGTCCCGGACAATGCTATTAACTTAGCGGAGCACAACGTTTTCAGATCAGGTCGGACGGCCGACTCGGGTAAGAGCAAAAGGGGGGGGGGGGG